>VICI01003868.1:0-12162 GCA_019593645.1 Akabosia matsudoensis
AATATGAAATGTTTATATCTCTATGTAGAAATGTTATTCTTAGTAATCGTGATAGATTTATTTAGCAACCCTGCCCTACCTCGCAATTAGCTGTAGACGTCTGGCCTGATTTGTGAAGGGATAATTGTTTAACGAAATCGAAACGGGCAGTTTTTAACTGTTTCAAGGTTAGGGTATGGAAAGCAGATTGTTTATATCTGATTACCTGTAAACTATTCTTTTTGAATAAATACAATACAATACAATACTTCAGTACCTTATTTAGTCTATTGTCTAATCTCTTTGAAGCACCTTAGATTTCCTTCGCTAGCTTTATGCTGAGTTCTATAAGTTTTTCATTTTAACTTGCCATAATTGAAATAACCATCGCGATTGTACACACTTGCAAAGTAGGGAAAGAATTGAGCACCACTGCGATGGTGCACCAAGTAAGCACTGCGATTGTGCACCAAGTAAGCACTACGATTGTGCAACATGACACACTACTTTAATGCACACCTTCGAAATCTTACATTTTGACCAGTAACCGGATGATCGGGCGTTGACCAGACTTGCTTTTTTACAAAAATCTTAGTTACCAGATTTGCTCTTTCACGAAAATCTTGGTGACCAGATTTGCTTTTTAATGAAAATCCTCGTGATCCAAACTGTATTACATAAAATTCCCAGGTGAATACTAAAATTTGTATCTACAGCATGGATCATTAACAACGCACTCTGCCTAGGTAAGTAATATACTTGAATCGAGTTGGGGTTGTCTGAAAACGGAACAAAAACAACGCACCATCACAAAGTCCCATGCCAAAATGCAAACATGAAAAGAAAACTTGATTCTCAGGATATGAACGATGAGAAAATCGAATCGAATCTCTTGTGCTATTTGTCAGTGTGGGTAGCGTTGTCGATCGAGTGAGCTAAAACCGAGAAGTGATTTTCTCATTTTCAAATGCAAATGAAAGAAGCATTTCAAATATTCTATTTGACCACACACAACTCCAGAGATGCTATTCGATTTCCTCATCGTCCATATCTCGGAATCGAGATTTCTTTTCATGTTTGCGTTGGACTTTCTGACGGTGCGTTGTTTTTGTCCCGTTTTCAGACAACCTCAACTCGATTCAAGTAGATTATTACTTAACAAGGCAGAGTGCGTTGTTAATGATCCATACTGTACTTGGTGTCTGCCATAAATGTACTGCTTTGCACGGCTTTATGTAATAAAATGTATATTTGACAACTTACTCGACACCACCACAGTCGTATTCATTGTCTTCCGCGAGAGGCTGTCAAAATTCGCTGCAGAATACCTGATTGAATGTTTGGAAACGGCTGCTTCTCCGGTAAGAAGAATTTGGTTGCTAACTCGGAAAATGACATCAATAAAAGGTGTACCGTATTAAAGAAAAAAGCAATCGCCTCTGCAAAAAAAAATATGCAGATTGTATTTTTAACAAACTTAATGCCAAATGAGGTTAAATTGCTATTCTTTGGCAAGTTGTTTTCCCCGGGGCTAACAATAGGAATCTGTTGGACAAGGTGAAAGTTGAACCGGTTTAAAATATATACGCATTTATGAACGCATAAAACTTCACTAATATTGCATTTAGTAATTATTAATGTTGTTGCATTGAAAACGTCCAGAAGCAATAGCGCTGCGTTTGCGCGGCATTAGGAAAAATGCTAGCATACACTACAGGCGCTTGCGAGACAGGTTACATGGGTTTCCATTGTATCATTCAGGGGCAGTAGCGGAAGGGCATACCCTAAGGTACGTATTTATGATTGCCCCAGTAGCGTATGAACGCGGGTGCCAGGCGGTGTGGCACACCGCTAGGGCCGGGACTCCACCAGGCCCTGAAGGGGCCGAAATTATGAGCTCATAAACCTTAGTCTTTGCTAAGATTTTGCTTCAAGTCAATGCAGTACAGCCATATTCTTTCAAACACAAATAAAAGCTTATAAAGCTATAAAGACGTAGCTGATCAGAAAGAGTCCAGTCAAAGGCTAAGGAAAAAGCGTAGCAAAAAAGCTAAAGAAAAAGTTAAGGAAAAAGCTTAGCAAAAAGGTAAAGGAAAAAGCTTAGCAAAAAAGTTAAGGAAAATGAAACTGCGTTGAATAGCCCTAGTTGAGAGCTTTTTAATGATATGTCACTTCCAATTTTCAATGCACAATCCATAAAGTCGTCCGAAATCTTGAGCTCAATGCAAAAGTTTGACCTTTGATGTCGCTTCACAGTTGTGACAAAGATCCAAAAAAACAACACCATTAGTCTGTTCTCAATAAGGGCTTTCAAATGATACCTCGCATGTCATATCAAAATATAAAAGAAAAAGTTGAACCTTGACCCCGGCCCTTAAGGTCAGCCAATTTGGCTCAAAATCAATAGGGATCTTCTTTAGGGTTCAAAGTATTCCTCTGCCAAGTTTGGTAGAAATCGGCCAAAAGGTACGGCCTGTAGAGCGCGGACGGACAGACGGACAGACAGACTCATCGATATCATAACTTGCTGAACAAAGTTCAGACACGTAATTATCCATACATACATACTGTTTATGTTGCCCATTCTCAAATCAATCAAGAAATGAGTTAAACTTAAAAGAAACAAAAACAAGTTTGCATTTGTTTTTAAACGACAAATTCGCTAAAACGTGAATGTGAAAGTTGCAATTTGGTTTTCTTTCCACTTTTACTTCTACTACTATGCATGAATTTTCAGATAAAATGTAATTTAGAATAGATTTTCTGGTTTTCCTCTTTAGTGCAACGCATCCCGCTTTTCAGAAGGACAGTCACATATTGTTAGCTTTGATGTTCGAGTTAGTGGCCGCCCGCTAAAATTGCGCTACACCTGACGGACTGGCCAAGTAGTTTAAGGGTTAAAAAACTACGCAAAGTTCGTCTTGTCAGTTTTGAAAATTTCATGGATTTCATTTTGAACCAACACAAGGAAAGTCTAGAGTATTGTCTAACCACTTAACTCATGTTTCAGGATTCAAACACGCCACTTGAATTGTTTCTTTCTAAAATCTTGTTCAAAATTACATAGCAGGGATTTGCAACATTCTGCTAAATAAGTGGAACTTTTGTAGAGCTATTTTTGCTGGACGTCGTTGACGCCCCTTAGGAGAAAAAGTCCGGTTTTCATGGCATTCATTGGCAGATTCCGAAACACCAACACTTCGGCAAACATAAGAAGACAGATAAGCATCCTGTAGATTTACAACCCAATGAAGCATTGCGTTTACGTATGCCAAGCAAGTTATTTAATTCCAGTTTTTCTTATGTTTTCGAGACATTCTCCGAGAGGTCCGTTTTTTTCAGCTTAAACCTCTTAGTTTCGTGTCCAAAATAACTCGCGAGTACTGGTTCCACTTCACTCCAAACTTGGCGCAGAAGTTCGAAAGAACGCCAAGATATTCCTAGCAATTAGAACTAGTCAAAACAGTCACCAAAGGGCGACAAAGTATACGACCGATGTAGATTTGCACCCTACAGTTAAGTTAGTACGAAGTTGAGCTTTCTCAGCAAGTAATGGCATCGATGAGTTTGTATGTCTGCCTTTCCGTCTGTCTGTGCTCTACAGGCCACATACTTTTACCGATTTGGACCAAGCTTGTGATACTATGGGCCACTGGCACGAACCCTATCCATTTTCAGCCCAATTTCTCAACCCATGTTGTCCATCGAACGTGACGCTCTAAGAGAATACTGACGAAATAGTTCAGGAGTTTGCCACACAGCCGAGTCGTTGGGCGAATCCTCTCCACTTTGCCTTCTCGTTTTACCAAAAATGTTGCTTTTAAATTATTAGCTTCAAAACTCATGATAACCTAAGGAAACTGAATCAAAATTCAAAAAGGTATGTTTGCTATCAATGGAATTCCTTGCAATAAACTGTCTACTAGAATTGAGGTAAACGTTGGGCAATTTAAGCCAGGTTTTTGCAAATAACCCCACCAGGGCCGGGACAGGCAATCGAACGCCTCTGTTATAACTGTTAACCGTGGCCACGAATAGTAATTCGGAGTTTGATTACGTGCTATGAATGAGTTATTCTACCAGGGTCACAGAAATTTACGTTCTTGCTATATGCCTTATGGGGAAGATAAATGAAGTCAACGGCGCCTGCGTCAAACTTAATTTGCATCAGGTTATTACCGCCAAGTTTTCATTCAAGGGCCATCATATCTATATTGTACAGAGACGCTATGCAAGTCTGTACGTAGGATAATGCCATTCTTCAAAAAGTTGAGATTTTTAAACTGAAGGTTTATAATTAGCTTTTTCCTAACTTTGTCTACCTAGCAAGATATGGTTCCACATCATTCGGCGTTTTAAAAATGTTTGTCGGTGGTACTGTGACTGGCACTCCAAGATAACAATTTTCAGCCGCTGCGATTGTTGCACTTCACTCTATCTTAACAATTTTTGTTGTCGAAATGCATTTTCTGTCATTGAATAAAAAATTTTCAGCCGCTGCGATTGTTGCACTTCACTCTATCTTAACAATTTTTGTTGTCGAAATGCATTTTCTGTCATTGAATCCGGGTACCCCGTGTACAGTCAGAAATTATATATTCACGACAAAGTTTGTTAAGACAGAGTGAAGTGCAACAATCGCAGCGGCTGAAAATTTTTATCTATCTTATGCCAGTAACAGTAAGAGATTACTATCTTATGGTCAATCGTTGCATGTATTTATATTCTGGTATGGCCGCAATGTGATGTCCAGCTTAGCACCATGCTCGCAAACATGTACGTTAATTGCTGGCTATAATGTACTCTGTATATTTCTGCGAGCGCTGATTATGATGAGGGTGTTGTCTGCGCACACAAAAATTCTTATCCACGGTGTACCTAGCAGATGCCAGGTTCAGTACCCAAATAAAGTTCGGAAAATCGGTAAAATTCGGGAGAGAAATGAATAAACACGCATATTAAGTAACTAAAGGATACGTATTCTTCGAATTGACGAGTGTAAAAAGTAATGCGAGTTTACAGTGATTTCACCACGAGAATTAGTAAGACGACAATGCCGATAATGGGAACGATTTCCAGGCAACGCCTAATTTGCACAGATGGAACACACGCTCGACTTAACTGAAATCTGAAAAGGGAAGGCAAGAGAGGTTTAGAGATAATGATTCCATATGGTTAATCAAAATCTAATTTTAGGTGCATGTCACGAGGAGAACTGACCAAGCCGTTTATTTTGCCAGGCTTTTCAGCTATTGCTGGTCGACCAAGGAAATTTTGCTATTTTAAAGCTGTTTAGGATTTTCTGCTGACCACATTCATGAATTTTCTTTCCTCTTCATCTGTTGCAGAGTGCAATACATCATAAATTATTTGGTTCTAAATCCTGCAAGACTGAAGCGGTTGTGTAGGGTAGAATAGAAATGAGTTTTGTACAGATCCTGTCAGAAATGGGAATTGTTGTGAGTTCGTGCTATGTTTCACGATATGCATGCGAATGTCACCTTTCACCCTGGACAAAATTATCGTTTACATTTAGTAGGGACTCCTGTACGCGTGTTCCAGGTAAGTCTGACGGCAGTACGCAGTAGAATGAATAGTTAGTAGCACACACAAAATTGACTCTGAATAGTTTGTTGCTCAGAATTTCAGGCACGTAACTAAAGATTGTTAGGGATGTTTAGCTCTATTTTAAATTTAACAACATTTTTAACTTCATGAAATGGGTTAATGATTCTTGAAGTTTCAACGAACTTTTGAACTTCTACTTTTTGTAAATATTCATTCACTTAAATTCCATCTGGCGAAAATTTCGTTGTCTACAATCTGCTGTTACTGACTCTACGAAAGTCGTTGCGTTTTTGTATTGGCTTTGAACTTATGGATGGAAACTTGGAATCTCTGTAAATCACAACCCCTTTGTTTGACTGGGAAACTGGACGACTATGTCTATAAGAATAGGAATATATATAGGAATCTTTCTCAGAACCGGTATAACTAGGACCTGACACGTGAGGCTTAATCTCATTTGTGAAATCCCTACTCATTTTCAAGATATGTACTTATTATATTCGGATTACCAATTCTTAGTGGACGAGTTCTTCTTGAATAAGAACTTTCTCCAGTTACCCGGCTCAACCCTCTCTCATCAGTGAAAGCTAATATTCTCTTTTAATAATCATATGGGCCATGTGTAACGCAAGAAAAGCATTATTATTGATTTTTCTCTGCTTTCCTCTCACATAAAAAATTTAATTACATTTTTCCATGTTCCTCTTGTTCGCCTTTACCTTACCCTCGACAGCGGCCCCCACGAGCACTCTCTTATTGTTAAAGATGAGATAACGCTGTTGTTGAAGTACCAACATTATCTTTTTTCTTTTGACATGTGACATGTTCATGGAGGCGTGCTGAAACTCAAATCATAAATGAACGACAGCAAAGAACTCGATCTAAGTTTGGATATAGGAGTAGGAAATGCGATCAAACTAGCTTTCTTGAATATTGCGGACTTCTATTTACAAATATATACATTTTGTGTTTAAATTTTTGAAGTTATTTCATTTCAGTCATTTCTGGTCCCAAATTGTGCGCAACATTTACTTTATGCAAAACGCTGTTTGACAATTGGCTTTTACACGACTGACTGTGTCTGCAAATTACATTTCATTGTAAGCCTTAAAGTATTTCCTTCCATAAAGCTCGAAAACTCAACGCTAGATTGACTTTCACTATGAGAAAAACGCCGAGAAATAATCATAAGAATATAATCATTTAATGTAAATTTCCCTCCGCAGTTTATATTTCGAGTGGTGAACAAAGCCGTCTCGCTGCACTGCGCTGCAATAACTTTAGTTTCCCCGCTTGATCTTGATTTCTCTGCGGTTGGTATGCGGCTCGCTCAAAATATAGAAGAAATATATGGAACCAAGATCAAATTGAACCAAGATGAGAATACGCTGCCTGGTCCGTTGTGGAGAAAAACATACAAGAAAACGAACCCAACGCTTTCTCCAAAATTTACTGGACACTGACAGAACATTTATTTATATTTTTGGTTCCAGAGGACTGTTTTAAAAAGGAAGTAAATGGGTTTCTTTGCCCCAAGGGAGGAAATGAAGGAAACAAATTTTCCAGCCTATTTTCAACGTATATAATTCCTGTCCCAAGGGCTGCAACATGTTCAAAGTGAGGAAAAACACTTCAGGAAAGTAAGCAGTAGTCATCAAAATAAGTGTGCGCCTGTCATCGTATGATGCGCCAGTTTTCCATGGCAACCTTATCTATTCACCTGCTTAGAGGGATTAGATCTCTCCAAAACGGGAGTCAACTTCTTACATGGGAACACACAATAAATTGCACACAGTAAAATATGTAAAAATTGTGTGTATTGCCATTTATTATAAACTTGGGATTGAAAAAAAAAAACATTTCTTATTATCACATATGTGTACACTGTTTCTGTATGTTGAAAATGAAGCTCTTATAGTGGTGTTCCTTCTGGTATCTCTGGAACGTTTGCTGCGAAAGCATGAACTTAAGCGGTGGCCCTTAGAGTGGATTCTTGCAAGGAATTATCCGCTAGATGAGGTTTGCCGGCGTGTTTCGATCTTTTAAGAATAACTTTTAATCGCTTAACACCAACATGTACGCCATTCATTGCCTGAATAGCCATTCCTGCTGAGGCTGGATTGTCAAAGGAAACAAAACCTAAAACAAAAACAAAGAGAAAGCAATACAGGAAAATTTGCTTTTAATCCAAATGAAAAATTTAGACCATTTTCCCAATACTTGTTTCATTCATACCAAACATTTTAAGGTTTCGTGAGACTGTTCATGAAAATGTCGCAGTTGGCAGGAGAAATGTTGTTGATTCTATAGACAAGTCAGACTGAAGTCCTGCTAATGACCCAGCTTGATTTTTACTAACACCGACTCGTGAGGTTTTGGCAAACCCCGAAAGATACGCTGTGTGGGGCAGTATCCCTGCGAACCCCGTACAAATCAATGAATTGAGATTTGACAGCAGTTCAGTTTCTGAAAGGTTTTAGTTGGTACAGAGTCCTATTTAAAAGCTAATAATAACCGGATATATAAGATCTGTATAAAACCTGTACCTGTACTCGGAAAACAAGGGAACTCGGACCAAAGATAAAGTTACCGTACAAAAGCCCTGTTGTTGCATTCGGTTAACTGAAAAATTAAGTTTACGCATTTACATGTTTTTGTCAGATATTGATGCCAAACACAAAAAACAAGCTAGGCCAGCCAATAGGCCAAGATAAGATATCCAAATGACCTTCGCTGACTACTCGGGCACACTCACGTATATGATTGTTAAATGGTGAACTATTTGAATAGCATATTTGGGCACTTTGCTTTGTAGAAAATGTCACAAAGGCACATCCTATTTCACGCAAGCACAGAATAGCACGACTGATTTTAATAAAAGCTTGTCTAAAATGGGACCCAAAGTATAAAGCAAAAAAGCCTACATACATATTTTTTTACAGGTTTTTCACGCCTCTGCTCTCTCCAGTAGATAATTTCCAACAGGTTCCGAACCGGGAAAATTTTTTTCCCGAACGTCGCTCTCAGCTAATTTTTTCGACAGCATCCTAGTACAGAGCTTTGTATCGTAGCGGTTCTCATTATCTGCTGGTTTCATCTAAATTACGTTGTTCATCTAAATGAAGAACCGTAGTCGGACCGTTTAGAAAACTGCAAAGTACAACGCCTTGATAGGCACATATTTAAAAACTGAAATTACCCCGAGAAGAGTTTCAATATTGTGAAGTACGTTTTGGGCGTTAAGTGCAGCTCTACGTGTGAAATACGTAACAAAACAGCATCCTGTGCTCTCTTTTGTAACCTTATCCAGAAGGGCGTTGATTTGGTAGACTCGTCCGTACTTCTCAAATTAATACTTGAACTCTGATACCTTCGTGTGCTTGGGAATCTGTCCGATAAACATTTTGATTGTGTCTCCATCGGGCAGCTGGTCATAATCTCCAGTAAGTGACTGGTCATTCTTTACTCTGTCAAACAAAGCGCAAAATAAGTAATTATGTATAGTTTCGACCGTGAATCGTGTAAAATTCGAAGCTTCCTTGAATATGACCGACATAATAATGGGAAGCTTTCCCTGTCAACAATTAATGAACTCTTAGTATAGCTTAGTCTTATGTATAAAGAAAGCGTTGTTGGTTAGCTAATTAATGGACCGGGGATAGCATTTCCATACGCAACTGGTGCACTACTTGATACTTTGCGTATTTTGTGTAGTTTTATTTTGATATTTTGTTGTAGTTACTATTCGCACTTTCTTTACCTGAACAAGTTACTAACGACCGCAGACCCCCGCTGATTGATCACACTCTCACTCTGAAACATGATATTGATAATGGTCCAGTTATTACAATTGAGACCCTCTATAACAGTCATCTCTACAGGACATATATGTTAATGATGACTGAGGAACATTGACTAAATACATTGTAATCTGGCCAGTCAGTTCGGTCTGGACCATCTCTAACGCTCATCAAATTAGCAAATTTAACTGAAAGAGAAAGTTTCCAGGGATGTCCATCCCTAACTAGGCAAAAAAAGGCCGTTATGGGACATTGGTCGTTGTAGACGCAGTCGGTTATAAAGATTCTGACAAACTTTTACGTAGCTGTTTTGCATTTAACACGAGTTAGGGTTAGTTGTTGTGTTGGTACACAAGAAAAAGAAAGTAAAAGCGTTGTTCTGTTGCCAAGGATATTACAATAGCTGACATTCGATTGCGTGAAAATATTATTTGAATCATTTAGAATCAGGGGTTAAGAACTCATTGATTAGATTTATTTTACTGCAAAAAGTTGAAGTCCCACTTCAAAACATTCTCTATTAAATTTTTCAAGGATTCACGGATTTTCTAAATGCTAAAATTCTCCGCGTTTACACTGTTCAGGAACCAAGGTAGCTCGACTTCACGTTCACATGGTATTCTACTTCAAAGAAAACCGGAAAAGACTTTCAATGCGAAGCTTTCTTTCATTCGCGTGATATTTGTTAGCAAATTTTCGCATGCTAATCTTTCTCACGGGCATATGGTCTTTTGTACGGGTGTGCATTCTGGTAACCGGTCACCTTGTCTTTGTGTAGTGGTAGCCTAACAATTATTGACAGTGATGAGTTAATAGTTTGTCTCATACGCTTCATAACCTACGCATGAAATATCCTAACTTGTTTACATAACGGGAATTGTAACGAACAACTACTCATTTTCCTGCGTTTAGTCATATCTTTTAGAAATACGTATTTCAAACAGGTTTGAAATGCAACTGTTCCCTAAATCTGCAAAAACTAGGCCAAATTTCCTTAGTAATGCAAATGCAAAATTCTAAGCTGCTCGCTCATTAGTTCATAGAACTTACTGAATTCTACCGAATGCTAAGGTTCCAATCTTCTACGTCATTGCATCTTTCTTTAATATAGTTTCTCATTCCCTTTCCAGCCAATTAAGGAGACACTTATCACTACATGGAAGAGGATATTCTCAGATACAAGCAACTGCTCGTTTATTATTTATTGTATGGACTTTTCGGTAGCAGTCTAGGGGAATGGAAACTAATCTTTTTATTCAAGAAGAGAGTTTTGAAATAATTCATTTTAATAGTTTGCAGTGCTTCAAAATCAGAAAGTCAATTCGTATCTCATCCAGGGTATCTTACTCATCGTGCGATTATTTTCCCCAAGTATTTTGAGAATCAAATGAATGAGTGTAGTCGCCCTACATGATCGGCCACTAAATAAGTGATATTCGTCTATTAGTATATGAACCGAGACAAGGAACTAGAAAATCAAAAGAATCCCTTTTCATACGAGCTGTTGAGAAAACTATGAACAAAAATAACGGGAAAAGGATGCATCCAATTTAGTCCTCAGGACTAGTGGATTTTTTAAAGTTCAGGTACGAGATCTCCAAGGAAAGCGGAATTAGTCCAACATAAATTTGTTAATATTATAAAAATTTTTAACAAAAATGAAATTTCTCTCCTTGCCATTCTTGTTTCGTCTGAAGATGACTCACAGCTTGGGGGTCGAAACGTTACGAGTATTTTTTTTTAATAAATCAAGTTATTTTTCCTTTAAAATCGTCAAAACCTTATATATGTATTTTTTTAAACTACTTCCTTTCGATAAATCACACGACGTACTTTTGTACATACTTTGCTGGAGAAGCCTTTTTTCATAGGCTTTTCATTTTCATTATGTGAATAAGCCGAGGACGGCATTAGCAAAATTAAAGCTCGGTAGCTTCATCGTTCCAATATCCGTCCACTGCATCATGTTTTTATGTAATTTCGCAATCATGTTAGCTATTGGCTGAAAATGCAGGCCTGAGCTGAAGATGCGCCGCACACATAAATTTGAATTTTTCTTTTAATCGAGCTTCTAATCCCCCGAAGAAGACTGTGAAGAATTTAGGAGAAACGCTGGGAGCTGAAGTGTTTGAATGATAAAGTAAAATTATGGCATTGACATACATTGGTTCATTGCATGGTCCTTGAACTTACAGCCAGACATGTAACCAGCTGGTTTCTCCGCACAGTTTGTCTGTTTTTTGTTTGAAGTACACACGGGCATTAAAACTATCAGAGTTGTGTTCTGGAAATCCGTCTAAATAATTACAAATTACGTTTGATGGAGCATATGCTAACTAATTTCTATTTCTTTAAGTGTTTGAAAATGCTATTGATTAAAAAATTCAAATTTATTGTTTTTAATATGATAAAAACTTGTCCACACAAGTTTATGGGGGACTTATTTAATATTTTTGAATCATCTTCGGGCCAAAGTAATGATCGGGGGGTGGATATGCCACGCAGAATTCGGATACTACACCAGTTTAACTCATGCATTGAATCTTTCGCACGAAATTCTCGTTTCCCTTACAACTCGGTCCTCACAACTGTTTTTTGTGTCATTAGTTGCGTGTTTCTCATCCATTTTTTAGCTTCATTTCGCTCGGTCGAGGTTACTACAACTAAACTGATGTGTTGCCTTCGATCGTAAAACATGTGTGGGTCTCCGGTGCGTGACCTAGAGAGTATGTTTTCCTAATGGTAAACGAGAAAGGTGGTGTATTCCACAGTCTATCGTGTTTTCATTGAATACCTACTTGAGTCGTAGTATTTT
>VICI01003869.1:0-12160 GCA_019593645.1 Akabosia matsudoensis
CGTAGAAGAAGTAACATTAGAGGATTTAGACGTTTGTTTGTGTCATTTGAAAACACACAGGTGTGTGTTTGTTCATTTATTGACTCATTACACTTTTGCAGGGGAGAAAAAAAATAGGTGCGACGATAAACACATATTTACAATGAGATAAGCCTAATGCATGTATATGGTGCAATACAGTCATAATCTGTGCGCTCATTTCCACCTTTTTTTTTTTTTTTTTGAATATAATCTCATAGAGTCGTTATAATTGTTTGAAAAGTATTGACGGGAAATTTACATGCGAAACATACATGAAATTAAAATATATAATTTTGTTTCAACTGTGAGCAACAAAGATGAGAAACTAAGAAGCGTGCAGTGGATCTTTTAAGTTGTTGATATCAGTAAATGAAGCTAAAAGAATACAGGAAACAAGCTGCTATGTTCGTGACTGACAAACCATTATTGAGACAAATCTCATTTGATTTCGACATGGTGTGAATTTGAATCTCCTTCCTACTGGAGCGTGTCCTTTACTGCGTACATAAAAATTGCAATCATAAGTCAACTTTAACGAATTGCTGATTCATGAGGTCTAACAATCAGATTCTCAAACATCAATCATCCATTTAGACAACAACATCTACGGCGTGTCCGGTAACATTCCACATGAGGACAATAATTACAACCATTGTTGTAATTGGACATGCAATTGCAACGAACTTGTACATGTTAGATAAACATACTGGTTTTTCTTCAGATATGTATCTAGTTTCAATTTTCATGTCTTCATAGTTTGATTCAAAAATTGGTAAAGCCATTTGGACCAATTCCTTCTGCCAACAAGCTAAAAAATATTGTCACTATTCAGATTTTTTTATCTGTAACAAGCTTCCTCATTTCAAGATTTTCTGACAAGTGTTATTTTGAGTACAAAAACTAATCCACCTGTCATGTGTGAATAACGCTACCAATACGGTACGAATGACAACCTTGTCAACTAGAAAGCACTTAATCTTATGGAAAACCCATTCACGAAACAAAAAAGATGGGGAGCCTTGTTAAAACTCCACAGGCCTTGTATCCAAGATCAAAAAACCAATCTAACAATTGATCATGCCAATGACAAAGTCCCAAGTGCCCAACTGCATGCTAGGTCGCATAATTGTTCTTCAGCGTACGTCAAGTAGGCGCACAACACATTGACGAAGAATCCTACGCAGGTAAGTAGGAAACAGTATTGCGAAATAGCGTGCATCGAAATCAAAGTCTGATGAGCCAGCTAAAATGCACTCCAAACTTAGCGCTATGAATACAAATTAGCATGGCTATTTGATTCAGTCACCTGTACAAAGGATTTAAAACTGCTTTGTACAGCTTCAAATTGATTTCCTACATTAAAATTTTTTGGCAGTTGTTCTAGATGTGTCGGCACATTTGAAGGACGTTGAGGAAACGTGTACTTACATATTTTTTACAGTGTAAAAGACTGTTCAAAGAATAATTTGTGAAGTCAAGATAAATCTATAATCAGGTCGTGCAGATGATTGCTTCAGACCTTTCCCTATCCCTGCAAAGAAGTTATCCTACATAATGTGCCTAACGACTGTGATTAGTTAGTTGGTCGCTGTAGAGTGAAGAATGCAATTTCTTACGGTGCTCTAACGTTCACAGATTAGGCAAGTGTCAACAGATGAAGAAGGGCAACGTACCAAATGCTGTGCAATGCCAAACAAAACGCTTTTGTACAGTTCTCTATACAAACCTTTTATAGTTTTAGGACAAAAAGTCGAGTTTGTTTAGTTTTTATTATTGTAGAGTGCATATGTGATAGAGACTTTCCGTGTGTGTGATTTCAGTTTTATAACTTTTTTGGTGATTATGATTGTACCCATTTATCATGTCACTGTTTACGCGTCTCTTTTACTTCCATGAACAATACAAAATCCTCCTCAATCGACGTTCTGAAGCTCGACTGGAATAATATCAACAAAGTGAATGTTCCGGTCGACTGGTACAGATCAACTTGCTGGAAATTGGCATGCATGTCTTTGTTGTGTTCAAACAAACATCATGCCACGTGTGAGCATTGTGTTGTAAGTTTCGAGTTTGGTTGGACAAAAGCGTTTGTGTAATTTTATATAATGACGCTGAGATAATTACCGTTTCGGATAGGACTGGGCCAATCTTATCATTCTTACTTAATGACATTAACAAAACTTAAACTTTTCCGATTTTAGCCTCATTATTTATGATAGTACGAATCATTTTGAATGCAGAACAGCATTTCACACTCAGACAGAGATTTTAAAATATTCTGCACTAAAGAAATTGGTTTTATATTTTGTAATCGTTGTTCAGTGTTAGCACAGCATCCAGACTGAATGGAATGACTGGATTGTAAAAAAATAATTTCCAAGTTTAAATAAACATATTCTTACTATAATGGAAGAAAAACCTCATAAAAAGAAATGGACTACGTCCATTAGTGACAAAGTAAAAGTCGAGGACATATTGGAATCCTTGGGTAATTTTTATTTTCGTATGCATTTTACTTTGCTTAGTTGCTTCCATAAGACATGAAGTAAACTTCTTTCAGGAGGATATTCGACATACCAAAAATGGCTGTCGTTTGCTCTCATATACCCCCAGTTTCCAACTGCGATGATAGTTTTATCACCAGTGTTTACGGGATCATCCAAAGTACCCATGTATTGCCAAAGGGACACGTACTTTTCAGTGAACGACACATGTGCCGTCAATTGCACGATTGAAACCCCTGATGTCGTGTATTCCAGTATTGTTCAAGAGGTAAGGGTTCAGTCTAGTTGAAGACTTGTTTTTTATATGAAATGATCTTGTAAAAACTTTTGTTTATCATGAACGTAGTGGGGCTTGACATGCTCATCGGCATGGATTGTTGACCTTGTCACCAGTTTTCAGATGGCTGGTATGATGACTGGTGCTTTCTTATCCTCCCTACTTTCAGACCAGTAAGTTCTCCAGAAAAATACAAATCTTCGAAATGCTTTTGCTGTAGAAATTTAAGCATACTACTTAGTATGTATGTTTCATGATTTTTCTTTTAACTTCCTCGAAAAGCTTCGGAAGGAAGAAATGTTTTTTATTTCAAACCCTCTGCATGGGACTGCTTGGCATGCTCCCAGCTGCAGCGTTTGATCCTTGGAGCTACGCTGTGTCACGCTATCTTGCTGGATTCGGGGTGGGAGGTATGTCGATTGAAATTTGACGAAATTGACTTTGGATACACAATACGAGTGCGAAAATATGGATGTTTTGAATACATTTCTCCAACTAAATCATGCTTGCATGTGCTCCCCATGTTTAGCCTGTTTCGTGATTTATTTATCCCACTTGATGGAATTTTTAACCCCGTCCTGGAGAACCATTTGCGGGACTTTGAGTTTATGGCCACCTGGAGAAATGCTACTTGGGCTACTAGCATATTACATCACTGGTTGGAGAATTCTCACAATCGTAGTTGCAGCTCCTGCTCTGATAATTCTTTTGTTTCACAGGTTAGATAATCTCCCGTAGCCTTGAGTGAGTTCATTGGTCATCACGACATACAATAACAATTGTGCATTATTTTGTTTCATCAGTACCATCCTTGAAAGTCCGCGATGGCTGCTGGTTAGGAAGCGAACGACAGAAGCGCATGACGTATTTTGCACTATTGCAAAGTGGAACGGAAAGCCCTACCCAGATATAAAAATGATTGAGAGGTTACAAGAAAGCGTTTTAAAAGAGGAATCTTCTTCGGTACGCGGAGTTCGAGCAGTCAAAATGATTCTTCATAACTCTAAACTGCGAACTCATATGGCCATTTTAACACTCGCAAATATTACCTGTGCCATTGTCTATTATGGAATAGCATTCAACGCTAAAAACTTGAGCGGAAACCCATACCTCAATATGCTGTACATGGGTATATTTGATTTAGTTGGTTGCCCTGCGGCTATTTGGTTTAACAATTGTATCGGAAGAAGGAAAACGTTTACATTGTACATGGGAATGGGAACAGTTTTCATAATTAGCTTGCTCGTAGTCGATGGGGCAGTAGGCCTACAGGAGGCATCATCGACACTTGTTACCATTTTATCTTTATGCGGCCGGTTTGGCATTGTAGCTGGATGGGGAGCTCTGACGTGTCTCATTTTGGAAACAGCACCAACGAATTTAAGATCTTCCTGTTTGGGATTCTGTGCCTTTGCAGGATACTTTGGAGCTGTGATCGCGCCACAAATATTTTTACTTTCTACGATTGCACAATCTCTTCCTTATATTATCTTATGTATTTTAACAGTGTCATCATCTATATCGTCAATGTTTCTTCGCGAAACTTTGCAGCAACCACTAGAGGACACAGTAGATAGGGACTAACTAGAACATAAGCATAATTAGATGAGATTTCGTACAAAACATTTTATCAAACAGAAATAAACGATTTCAAACTGATACGAAAGGAACTTTTATTATTATTTCGCTTGTCTTCGTTGAGGAGTTGCGTCACCGTTTGTTACTTGTCTATTCCTCCTACTCATGGCTATTCGAGTAAAAGCACTGGACGTTCTCTTCAAATTATGTCTACCTCACGACGATATGATGTACTCTTTCCTGGATCCTTCGCAGATCTTTCTTTCATGGATGGGGTTTAAAGTACGACTTTTCTTCTACTGCTTGTGACGTAATGGAAGTTGCAGCTGGTGGCTGGTTTTGATTCGACGACTTTTCTTTCCGCAGCCACTTGAGGTACAACTTTCTTTGCATTTATGGTGGAAGGTGGAATTTGTTTAAATTGGTTCTGATCCTTATTTCTTATCTTTGCTGATGGTTGCACATTTCAACCCAGACCTACTATGAATACTGCCTCACATGAATTCAGTTCTATTGGATCTGACTGTGAATTGAAAATGGAAAAAATTAATAGATGAGTGAAGGTATGAATCGAAGAGGAACTAGGACGAACTTTATTTTTTCCTCCATTTAGGAGCCACAATCACATTCTCTGCATGTACATCATCCTCCTTCGCCATGGTCATTATATCTCCAACACTAGAAGTTCGTCTTATAGCTTTAGACCTATATATTAGCGCATGTTCCTGAGTGTTGAAATTATAATCATTAACGGGTGCGAGAACGCTACTACTACTGCTGCCTGTTGGAGTAATTTTTCTCGATTCTTCTGGAGTTTTAGGCTCTGTCTTTGGTGTTGAGGGTGGTGGTGGTGGTGGGGGTCGTGACTTCGGGCGTTTCTTTTTCTCTTTAGGAGGAGGTTTCTTCTTCTCTTTAGTACGCGTCTTCTTTTTTTCCTTTTTCTTCTTTTCTTTCGGTTTTGACTTCTTTTTCTTTGGTTTTGATTTTATCTTTTTAATCTTTACCGGCGATGGAGTTTTATCTGCAATATGAGTCAATTATGCACATTAGTTACACCGAAATTTTGTATTCATTGCAAACAATATTTTGATGTAACTTCATCTAACGTTTCTTGACATCTTTCAAGTACTTTTTCAACAACTTCGTCCTATCAACTGGAGGCTTGGGCTTTGGTTTTGGCGGAGGCGTACGTTTTGGTGGGGGATTACATATACCATCTTGGAGCTTATAAAGTGGTGGGCATAAATTTTCCTCATTCACTGGTCTATAAAGACGTTTTGCGCGTGGAGGAATAATAAGCGTAGTAGTATATGGACACTCACCCGGCATGGGATTACACGTGTTCGGATAATATGGATTGTAGCAGTAAGGATAATTGTAGCCACCATAATTTCCATAACCTGACCATCCATTATTAGTAGTACTTGTCGCCATCGGGCGAACCTGAAAGCTCATGAGTTAACTACATTTTTCAGAATTCTCGTTTTCATCGGTGTTTAAAATCTTACGTATCGAACGCATGCGATTCTTTTATAGACTGGCTGGAAAGTATCATTTTGAGATAGAGTTTTGGTTTTCGTCTTGTAAGAATATTTTGCCGAATCTTTTTTACCACTGCCGTAAGTTTCTGTATTTGTAGATTTGTCTCCGTAGCCGTACCCTGTTGACTTGTACCCGCTTCCAGAAGCTTCCTTTCCTGTAGTTCCACTTACTCCTCCTGTATAAGTCATGCTGTTGTAGCCCTCACTTGACGTAGTGTCCATCGTGAATAATTTACTTTCCTTTCGCAAATATAAACGAAAATTTTGGAGCTCTACCGCAAAATGCAAAAAATATTATTAATAATTGGTCTATAATGTAAACTATCTTTAGCAAAGATCTTCAGAGTTACAGTTAAAATTTAATGCAAGCATCAAGCAAGACGTAAATCCAGAAAGGGTAGTAGTAAGTTGTCTGGGTTGCATTTCTGGTTGGAGGATGCGCGTACTGCATGTCGATGCATGTGCGACATACAACGGAGCGAAGGTAGCCCTTCGCACTAGTCTCTATTACATCAGATGTTACATATGCATTCATAATTTGGTTTTTAATTCCAACATTTTGTGAAATTGAATTCGTAATAATGTTTTTGTGTCATACTATGTCAAAACTGCATCCATAAATGTACATACGAATACTTGAAGTCGGAAAACAACTTTTTGAGATAGCTTTAGGTGATCACGATCGGTTTTCGTCACGCCTACAATAATACAAGCGATACAATACAAATGTCATTTCAAAGTGCTACATGCGGCACAAAATACGAAAACATCAAAAGACAAACAAGCGCCCTTTCCAGTCTTAAATGTTCTTCAAACAGGTTAGCACCAGCAGGGAACCACATCCCATATCCTAAATTGATCCAACAACTTTACTCGTAAAAGGAAAATTGTGTTATTTTCATGAAATTGAATAGATAATCTTGTTTTTTCGGTCGACAAATGGCACTTCTAGCAAATGTAAGTTGGGTCCATGAACCCTATTGAAGTTTGTTTTCAAGGTATTTTCTGAGACCCAAGTACATAAAGTGCACACTTGCATATTGATTAGTCCAGTCCCAAAAAGACCCGTGCAGAAGCATCATATATTGTGCTTTCTTGATACTTTGGCCACCTTGCAAGTTTGCACGGGGGTTTCAATAGCATTTTGCTTGTATTCGAGGAAGAACATATCTGCAAAGTCAGCTATTCCCGTAACACGATGGCTGTATTGCAGAAAGATATTTCAAACTATGCCCTTCGGATTGCTATAATTTCCGTTCTTTTCGTTGGTGCAAACGCTTTCGATGGATTTACCAAGGCTAGAAAACCAATATCGTAAGATTTTTTTTACAATGTATTGACATTAAAGAAATTTGCATTCGAAAGCCTCTTTCGAAACTTATTGTACACGTGCTAGGGATTCTGATTACCCATGGACATACTCATGTGTCCAAGATACGATGGATGGGCCAGCTTGTCAACGCAAAGAGTTGGAGGGGTCATCAAAAACTGCGAAAGTTCCCTTAAAGATCTGCATACTAACATGTGGCCCTTACGGTGCACTTTGGCCGTACCCAACTGGAAAGGTACAGCTTCTGAAACGGAAATTCTGCCCAGAGATTTCTTACAAATATGTTTAATTGAACTTTGATATATGCAGGTCTCTCTTGGGAAAACTCTAACTATTATTTCGTTAGCGAACATAATTACAGGACGTTTGGATGTTCCTGAAGAAAATGAGACTGTTTTGAACATGACGAAAACAGCGATCAGCATTTTGCAAGATAATGTTAAAGTGGTAAGAAAGGCATTGATTATGATATGATTAATACATCTATTCATGCTTGTTTAAACTCCATTGAAAAAAATACTCATTACAAGAAAATACCTGTGGACTATGTGGAAGAACCGAGCTCTGGCAATGTAACTTTGAACATACAAATCAAGACTACTGTTAACCGAATAAACCTGAGCACAAACGAGTCGTACTCGTTGCGAATATCTGCAGATGAAAACGATACGGTATGAATGAACAATGATGTAAGCTTGGATTGGCTAGCAACGGTATATAGTATAGTATTGACACGTGTGCATATTTGGTTTTCTTCAGAATTCTGTAACAGTTACAATAACGGCAGAAACCTTCTTTGGTGCGCGTCACGGTTTAGAATCCCTTTCGCAGCTAATCGAATTCAATACTGCTTTGAAGAATTTCCAGGTAAATTATTGAATGAAGATACATTAGTATTTCCAGGTTGTGCTGTTGACAGCTTTATTACATCATATTGATTTAGATAGTGAACAATGTTGACATCGAGGATGCACCCAAATTTCGCTACCGAGGGCTACTTATTGATACGGCTCGCAACTTTATTCCCATAAAAGATCTCAAACGCCTTGTAGATGGTCTATCGTACAACAAGATGTCCATTCTGCATTGGCACATTACAGACAGCAATTCGTACCCATTCTTCTCTAAAAGAGTTCCTCAAATGGCTATTTATGGAACCTTTGGTGCTAATAAAATTTATACTCCTGCTGAAGTCACTGAATTTTTAAACTATGCTAATCAGCGAGGTATTAAAGTGATTCCGGAACTGGACGCTCCTGCGCATGCTGGTAATGCTTTAAAACTAATGTAAGCGTGAGAGTACACAACAAAAATCTTCGAAAACACTGTCAGCTCTATTTTATGCTACACAGGGAATGGATGGCAGTTTGGCGAAAAAGAAGGGCTTGGTGAACTTTCTCTGTGCCTAAACGCGGAACCGTATTGGGACTATTGCATCCAACCTCCGTGTGGACAGCTAAATCCAATTGTAAGCAACCACTGAAATATTTGGCTCGTTTTCTTGATCATGTACCTAATTCATGCATCGTAAATGTTGTATTGTACATTCACAGAATGATAACGTGTACGACGTTTTAGGTTGGTAATTCATAGAAATTAAATTTCAAACTTTAACCAAGCTGCTCCAGTTTTAATCTTCAACTTTCATCTAAAGGTGAACTGTACAAAGACCTCTTAGATGTTTTTGACAAGGATATTTTTCATATGGGTGGCGACGAAATAAGTTTCACCTGCTGGCTGTCTAGCAAAGAGATTCAAGATTGGATGTCTATTAATAACTCAACTGATCTCATGGATTTATGGGGAATTTTCCAAGAGAGAGGTACACAAATTGTAGTATATTCTATCGCACATCCCTCCGGTATTAATATGCTAATCAATTCGTGAACAGCATTGAAGAAATTAAAAGAGGCCACACCAAATCCTATAACGGCAATAGTATGGACATCAGAAATGACGGGTATATTTGTAATACTACCTTAATAACTTTAGTCTATGCGTAATAGACAAGATAAGAATTCAAATACTATGGTCTTTTCATGAGTTTAGCGAGAGCACGAAACTACATTCCACCGGAGGACTATGTGATCCAACTGTGGAGCAAGAGTAAGTGATCTTTGATATGATCGGTTTGATCGTGAAAAAGATTAACCTACATATGTGAAATGTGTGCATTTCAGGCACTGACGATATCGTTGCTCCAATATACAATGAGTCATACCGTGTGATTTTCTCTAACAATGATACTGTTTACCTCGACCATGGTTATGGACGTAAGTGTCAAGTACATTTGCACCAGTATAAGGAAATCCTTTGCTAAAATAATTCAATTTTTTCAGCATGGAGAGGAACCAAGCACGCTGTGACGCGGAAAAGTTGGCATGTATGCCCTTGAAATGATCGATAGACGCTTTCAAATTGTCAATATGAGTAATTTTATGGTTTTCTATTTGAGGTACTCTATGGTCATGACTTGATCGGACAAATCGAACGTGTAAGCGGTGAGGCTGTTGCAAAAGAAATGTACGATTCAGGCAGATTACTTGGAGCAGAGGCTTGCATGTGGGCTGAAAAGGGTAAAGCAACTGATTTCATTTAAACTCATTCTGTGCTCACGTGTAACAGCACATTCAATCAATAACCGACTTGACGAACAAAGTTCACATTTATTTTTGTCGTATTTTTGAAGTTGATGCTCTGAACATGGACGGAAAGATATGGCCTAGGACTTCGGCTTATGCGGAAAGACTCTGGTCAAATCCTCCAGCTAATGAAAATGCAACACGATTTGCTTATCCACGCTTGATTCATCAACGAGAGACAATGATTTTAAGAGGAACGCTTCCGGATACGCTGCTTCCAGAAGCGTGCTATCACACATGGGGCTTTTGCGACAGATATGATTAGGTTGAAAAAGTGAACTTTGTTTTCATGGCTTTAGAAATGACCCTTGACATGAGAAGAGTTAATTAAACATTAACGGGAAAACACAGAGTCTAGTTTGTGTTGGCTTTATTTCATTCCATATTCGCATATTTTTTCAGTTAGCAAATATTCAAAACCAGTTCCTGTGAATTCAGACTATATACTTGAGCTGGTTATCGACCCAGCGAAATTCCAAATATACATTCAAAACCTAACTAGAACAGTTTGGAGCTTCTATTTACTCCATACAGTGAAACTGGAATTGGCAGGATACTGAGAACACCGACCAACTGGATATAGTAATTAGCAGACGTTCGAAATCTTGCGTATCCTGGTAACCCGGTTACCTGGTCGGTGTACGNGTAATTAGTCCGTCTGTTATCGCCTTCAAGTTGATCTATGTTTAAGTTGCGATGAATGAAGTGATTGTATTGTATATTGTAAAAGTTCACAATTTTCTTTCTGCGGTTAACTTTCAATTTGAGCCTTCGCTTTTGATTCAAAGCTTTTATTTCTCCGCTGTCTGTAAAGCATGAGCGATATCTTGACCTAAAGCGTCAACTCAGACTGCAATTATTCACCTCTTATTTCATATTAAAATGTTCATGTCACCCGTCCAACTTATACTATCTCATCAAACTCTAGTTTTAATACATCATCATAACAAATCTTATCATAACAAACTATAAAAACTCTTTTATAGATTAATTTGCGTACTTATGTGTTTGAGAACATTTATAGCCTGGACATTAAATTTTGATGTAGAACATTTGAATAAGGGCGAATCAAAATGATACACTTCAGCACGTACCAGGGATATTTTCAGCAGTTGCGCACAAGTTCTTGAAGCTTTCGCATAATACCGTATCGTCCCCCAAAAATATCCTAAATTAAGATTGTAGAAAACAAACTATTTACAAACTTGTAATTACGGAACATGAATAGTCAAGAGAGAATCTTCGCTGAGTTGCAGCCCACTAAAGAACCGTCCATTTCGTATGCTCAATCAACCTTGAGCAATGACTCTGACACCCTATCGCCCGAATTCGGGTTTGTAGACACCGGTTACGGAAAAAACCATGTTAGGCTTTTGTACATCAAACGGATCGGTCCAACTCATTTTATAAAAGAGTTAGAAGTTAACACGCAACTAACTCTCGATTCTAAGAAGGACTACTATCTTGGGGATAACGGCGATATTGTTGCCACCGACTCGCAAAAAAATACGGTGTATATTTTGGCAAAGCAGCATGGAGTCAAGTCTCCTGAAGAGTTTGGACTTCTTTTGTGCAGCCATTTTCTGTCCAAGTATCCTCATGTAAATAAGGTGAAAATATGTTTGGAAGAGATGCCCTGGGAGAGGATGCTAAAGGATGAGCAGCCCCATAACCATGCTTTCATTTGTACGCCAACAGCCATTCGTTTCTCCAGTGTTACTTTCAAAAGAGGAAGTAAGCAAGTCCTTATCGGATAACATAAAAATGACTGAATAAACTCAACTAATTCCTACAATTTCACAGGTCTTCCTGAAATCGAGTCTGGGTTGAAAGGTCTCCGTGTGATAAAAACCACACAATCAGCATTTGAGCACTTTATTCATGATGAATTCGCAACACTGCCTGACTTGCATGACAGGATTTTCAGTACTGTGGTGTATGCAAAATGGCACTACGCCTCCACCGAAGACGTTGACTATGACCTAGCATGGTAATGCATACAATTGATAAACAATTTTAAGAAACCTTTTAAATCATGAATTTTAGCGATCTATATGTATGGTCGGATAAATAGGAATACTGTGAAGGATTCAATTTTGGATGCTTTCGCTGGCCCACCGGATGTTGGTGTATTTTCTCCAAGCGTTCAGAACACACTTTATCTCGCCCAAAAGGACGTTCTCGAGAAAATTCCTCAAATGTCTCACATCGAAACAACTCTTCCCAACAAACATTACACAGCGATAGATTTCTCCAACTTCAACAAA
>VICI01003870.1:0-12157 GCA_019593645.1 Akabosia matsudoensis
ACGTGATAGCATACCTTGAAACATCGTTTCCGAACTCTTCCAAAAATTCGATCTTCCTGTGAGCAAACGTAACCTTTTGCTCTTCAGGTATATTACTTTGCAGAGCCTGGTCGAATGCAGATAATACCAAGTCAACGTCAACTGGCTGTCGTTCCAACGCAAGATTTACCAAGGCCATGACTACTTTGGGTTTTGTGGTGTCGTCTTTATCAACTGCTTCTTGAAGCAAAGTTTTACCCTTTTCGTATTCTCCGAAATTTTTCACAACAAACTGAGCGTATTTAATTGTTATATGTACCGCATCCGCTTTATTTTTACATTGACTAATAAACGTTTCGAATAATTCGCGACAACGAGATAAGTTTCCTCGCCTTCTTTCCACGTTTACAAGTCGATACAATGCGTGCATCAAATCTGGAAGGTTTTTCATAAGCTTCTCCAAAACTTCAACAGCCTTGTCCACGTCTCCTACAATGAAGTTTAAGTTTAATTGGTCATAATTATAACGCATTTGAAATACGAATACTGACATTAAAACTAATGGGATTTAAGGCTAACCTTCTCCTTCTTCGAATGCAGCCCAGTGTAAATTGATCCATGGCTTGTTCTGGTGGTGTATCGTACACGCTCTTGAAAATACATTCCGTAACCTCTGGGTTATATCTGTGCCATCTTTCCTCTGTGTTTGGAGGAACCTAATGTACCGGATCCAGTATTCTTCGTATAATGCACAAGCTATGAGACACCGCTCAAATAAAACTATAATGCGTGCCAGGTCACCCTTTTCAATCTCAAAATCAAGGTACTCCTTCCACATCTTCAACTGCCCCTTCTCCAGTGGCTTCACGTGGAAGTAATGGTCTTTTAATCTGAAACAATTAAATACAGTACTACAGTAATGACTTGGAAACGGCAACTTCCTTTTAATTCCATCGTCATGTCTTACCGCTTCTTCGTATGTCCATCTCGCAGTAATTTCTGTCTCGTTTGCTTTATGAACAGCCGTTCTTTTTTCGATAATTTTCTCACGGATTTTCTCAATCAGGCTCTGTGGAAAAACAGTTTGAAAATTTTAGTACAGCTTTTAAATTATTACATCAACAATTAAATTAAATGAACAAAAATAACATATGAGGTAACTTACATCACCATCTAATTCCTCTGTTGCTTCAGATGCTACTGCACTTTTTAGTTCATTGTACTCTTCAGTACTAAGAATATCCTCTGGTGCGTGTTTCTGGACAAAATCTTTAAAGTTTTGGAATTGCTCCTGATATTTCTGCGTTGGTGTACGCAAAATTTTGTCATAAACTCCCAAAATATTTGGTAAATTATTTATCTCCAACTCCCACTGCAAATAGTGCTCCCATAGTTTATCTGACCTGTAAGTGGGATATAAAATGTCAATGAGTATGAGTCACACCTTGATCCTATGTATCATGTATCATTAAGATCCTTTTACCTGAACTCCAATCCACACGCCAACGTCGCAGCATCATACTGGCTTCTGATGTAATCAGAATTTCCCTCGTGTGCTGCTTTGCAATAATTCAAGTAATGGATCCACAAGTCAACACTCAATGAAATGGCTGCTAGTCCCCTTCGAAAGACCTGATCAAGTTTAGTGAACAAATAGAATCAACAAAACAATTAGTCAACAAATTTTCAAAACATCCCTGCATAAGAGCATGCCTAACGAAAAAATCATTTCTTTTTCTAAAGCCACTTGCGCTCATACGTCTTAAATAATAAAAAACTCAATACTTCTTACAGATATATAGATATATAAACAAAGATAAGAGTTCATAATAATTGAATAATTTTTATACTTTGATTGGTGTACCGGATTTTTCTGTGATTCATACCTGCAGTCGGCACGTTACATCATACGCATCATCTCACAATTATGATGTGTGTGCATTGCAAAATGCTCCTGTTAAAGATCATTTTCTGAACTTGTGCCAACTACACTGAGACCGCAATTTCCCCTCAAATCATTTCAAGATCCAAAAGATCTAATTCACCAATACACAAAAGAAAAAAAGAGTTGAAACCACTTCAGAAAATGATCCTTGAGTTAAAAAGAGAAAATCCACATTAACAATGATGTTTTTGTTTAACGAGAAAGTACAATTTTTCGATTGGAAATACAGAGCTAAAGGTATACAGTATAAAGTTTAAAAAAATTGTATATTTTGTGTCTGAATTGGAACGTTGACAGCGATGGACTACATTGGCGAGCGACAGCTACCCCATGATGCGACGTGCGTTTGTACAAAAAAACGAAAAAGGTACAGAGAAGATATAAAGTAACATTTAAAACAAATATTTAAAATGGAAATATAAAAAGATTTGAAATTTTGATTTTGTACTGCTTTGTACTAGCGTTTTAACGAACAAGATGGGTGGGTGCGGATTGTTGGGATGGAGAAACCGACAGCCTGGCGGAAGATGGATACCCCACACACATGGCAGAAGTTCAACCATTTTTTCTCATTGTGTCGCCACTTTTTTTCTGTCACCACCAATGGAATGTGTGGAACAAGCTAAAAAATTTGTACCAATACAAGACTATTTTTGTTTGACCCCGAAAATTATAAAACTTTGATTTATAATAGTAGTATAATCAGTGTGATACCCGGTATACTTCTCCATTCGACAAGATTATATTATTAATGTGGATTGTCAAAAGTTTATAAAGTATTATTATTAGAATAAAAAATATAAAAATGGCTCTGTTCAATATTGATTGTGATACCCTTGGCATGAGCGAATTGAGCGGACTGATAGACACTCACAGCACGAGATGCGATTGCAATTGCGCTATCTCTCCTTCATTTATGAAGTGAGTGAATTGTAGTCAAGAGTTGGCTACAAAACAATTCTTTTAACTTGCCTAGTGTCGGTACATAATACAAAAGGAACCGTTTATAAGTTTCATGAGTGCGAAAATACATAATTTTGATATAAATATTAATAAATAATTGTTTGTTTTACAAGTGACAGAGAGATAGTGATGCTTTGCTTCTAAAGCGGAAGAATATCCCGTCAAAATAGTTTACCTTTTCGCAGTCATCCGCAGCTCCCTTTCGTTTCTCATAGTCAGCGTATTTCTTCCAATAGCCGTAGCAGTAAGGATAGCGGGAGAGAAAAGCGTCATACGCTTCTCGAGCCGCTAGTAGTTCATTCTAGCAAGAGAAAGCACAATATTACGTTAAATTACAAGGTTTGGCATGGATGACCTCAACATTACAAATCATGCTCCTTCGGCTTACCTCTTGATCCACATACTGCAACAGATATGTCCAAGCTTGGAAGTCATTAGGATCATCTTCAACTGGCTTCCAATGCTTTTCCAAATCGGGCAACAAACTTCTCGTACTAATATCCAAAAGTGCCTTTTTCGCAGGTGTCGGACCCGAGCCCGTTTCTGCAGGAGCTGGAGTCTTCCCCTCCCGCTTGGCTAGCCCCCACCGCACTCGCATTGCTTTCACTTTCTCCCTCCGCCACCTCATCCAACTTTCGCTTTCCAGTAGCACCACCCAGCTCAGAGCTATCTTCCAAGCTCAAACTCTGCTGCCCCGAGTTTTCTATCAACATTTCTGAAGAATTAGCACCATCCCTCCGCGACCTCATCCAACTTTCGCTTTCCAGTAGCACCACCCAGCTCAGAGCTATCTTCCAAGCTCAAACTCTGCTGCCCCGAGTTTTCTATCAACATTTCTGAAGAATTAGCACCGTTACTATTCGCACTTTCAATATGGTTGCTACTGGTCGAGTCTCGAGTGTCGTTAAAACCGTTACTCGCTTCTCCATCCAAATCCGTGGACTTTTGTTGTTGCTGCATTTGCAACATCATTTGAGCATAGGCTTGAGACTGAGGATCTTCCGCAGTGAATCCTCGGCTGTTTGAGTTATCCGAATCCAAACCATCCATAGCAACCCCCGACGTATAACCCATTTGGTTATAGTACTCTTGGACGTTGTACGCCATTCCGTCCCGAGCTGAATCATCTAGGGATTTACCCCCAGTACCCTCAGAGGACTGGTACGAGTCCTCGCCTTGTTGCCCGTATGTAAACCCATCCTCCGTGCCTCCGTTAACGCTCCCCATGTTTTGCGACGCAACCGAGTCTTGAGTACTATCTTCGCTCTGCATCATAATACACTTTTCAAAACAAACTATTCTTTTTCTTCTTCTTTGTCTTTCGCGTTCACCGCTCTTTTGTCTCTGACACGGCACCTTTTCAAAAACAATCAAAAACACACACAATTAAACTCTATTGTCACTCGCTACATTGTTTTTTGATTTGCCAAACGATAAAGTTTCACTTTCAACACCAATGTTTTCACATAAGCAACTCCAATTCATCACATTACGCCTCAATTTGTTCTGTGAAACTCGCTCAATTCTTGGAATATAACTGAATCGCATTCCCCCCTGCCAAAACGTCCGATTTCATGCTACACATGTCATTCACCTCGCATCATATACTTTTCCTGAATGCTCATTAAAACCATTCCCAATCTTCCATCACAATTGCAAAACGGCAAACATGTCTTGTGATTTAATGAATGGAACCGTTTTTATTTCTCTCTCTGGCAGTTCTACTTGATGATGTGGCAAGCCAGAAGCATCTGGCGACAACAGGTGATGAGGAAAAACAATTTGGTTAACAAAACCATTAAAAATATCCTCTTGTCGCAGAAAAAAACGATGCCTTTTACTCAACCACTCAGTCTCAACTAAAACCACACTCAATTTTCACAAACCGTCCGTTCCGCCGTCTACTCTTCAGCCGAATGGCTTAGTTTTCTTGATTGAATGAGCAGCAATTTAAAAATGAATGATTTTTAATGAGCTCCTCTTGACAAGCTCTTTATAAAAACTTAATGTACTTTTATGCAAAACTAATCCTGTCACATCGTCACACTCCCAGCTCCCCTTTTCAAAATGGCTCCTGGCTTAACTAGCCTTATTTTTAACTGCACCACCAGCTGCATGAGATTAATTTTCAACACAACGCCAGACCCATCAACCCTTTTGCCAGATGACACAGCACACATATTTACCTAAAATTTATCTTTCCTGCAGTAACTGAAGACTAATACTGAATGAGAGCTTAGTTTGGTGTCCTTTTTTATGTTCACTTTTTTATGAAGATATGCAACGTTTTTTCAATATTGTTATCTGTTCCTCCTCTTTCCCTTTTTACCTGTCATGCTCATGCATCACAAACACTGTTGTGCGTGACAGACAAAAAATAAATGTTTACGAAAATAACAATAATATTAAAACCATCCTGACTGACTAAATAGTAAATGCATATTACTTTTCCTCCTTAATGGTCTATATCCCCAGAACGAAAGAGGAGAAGAACTGCAGGCTTACTATTCAACTATTGTAATTTCCCAAATGTTTAGTCATGACATGGCATTACAATGCTCTGTAAAGAGGAGAGCTTTATCACGAAAAAAAAATGGAGGAGAACACAATTTTTTTGAACACACATGAACACATCATTCATCATCAATCCAAATTGGTTGGGACAATCAACTGACCTCGATAAGATGTACAACACATCAAGATAAAAAAAAGTTTACTAAATGAAATGTAGCGTGAAACACATTTTTATCGATTTTTGTAGCTCTCTATGTATCCTGCTGAAATAACAAGTTTCTCTAGCTTTCTAATGAAAAATGCGTTTAGAATTTTATATAAAAACCTAGCTGAACGTGTGCTCGTCTTCTGAAAATGATGAAGTTAAATCGGGTTTAGAAAAGGCCTGCTATCGACCAAAGAATTAAAATAAAATACTCGGGGACAATCCTCTTTACTCTAATTGTAATATGTGTTCAATACAACTTATCGATTAAACATGGTGACACTAGTCATACAATAGCAGTAGATTTGATAGAGTAACAGCTTTGGGGTGGAGTGTAGTAATGATAATAGGATTTTTTTGGCTGTTTGCATGAGATTACTATGAAGAGATAACAAAAAGTTTGGTCAATATTGAATGTGACTAACTATTGTCACTTCAAACGCCTAAACAGGACGGATTTTGTGGTAAAGCTGGCTTTTTTATACAAAGCATCGGTTTTACTCGCCCATCGTTCATGATTGTAACTGACAGAGTCAGAGTGATCAATAGAACGCGCAGACTTGGCTGGACTTGGAGTAGAACGAAATAACACCGGAAGTTATAATGCTTTACTATCATTGAAGTCAAAGTGTATCTGACATGAAATCAATTCCAGCTATTGCCAACGATCAAATCATCCTCCACCGCTAAAAAATCGCTTAGTCTTTTATAAGCACAATTAAAAACATTTGCATTGCAGGAAAACTCCTTACCTGTATTATGCGCACAGATAATTCGGAACCGGTTTACTTGTAGTAGGTTTTCCACACTTCTTCACGTTTTACGCTTTTAAACTTCGAACTACAAAACGACACTCACACTTGACTCCTTTTCTTGGGTTAAATTAAATTTATACAAATGAATGATATTTTTAATTAATCATATCTCACCACCAGGGAGTATAAAAATTAGTTTTTTTAGTACAAACCCTTCCGTCAGGCCTTTTTCCTTATATATATTTTTTTTTTCTTGTTTTGTCTGTAAATACAAATCTTTATCTTAAAACCTACAGAAAAAAACAAATCATGCTAAATCCTTTTGTATTACAGTTCACGAGAAAACTTTCCAAAATTATAATTTTTAAGTATTCCTTCAACATTTAACGTGGTAAACTATTAAATATCGTATATTTTTTTCTCAGTATGGTATAGGTATGCCCAGCATTCAGCAAACATGTCCTTCGAATTTTTATCACGCCTCATGAGGTCGTTTTTAGCGTGTGAGAAAATAAAAATTAAGCATTGCGAGGATAGGGAAAGCCTGTTGAAAAAAAAATAACAAACTCGCATCCCCTCGATGTTAATCTTTAGCAGTTCAGAGTACTTCTTGTTGTTTTTTTTTTACTTTATGAAAACGGGTTTGGGTTCGGTTCGATTGTATGCAAGTGGGAATGGGTTTTCTTAATTTGATGGGGAGAAGTGAGAGAAAAAATATCTTTGTTTTGATGACGTTTTTTTGCATTTTATTTTATCAGAATAGTATGAATAGACGCTTGGGTGTGTATGCAAATGATGTAAACAATGAAAATCCATACCCATTTCCCAGCTGAATTTTAATTCCAGACGGAAACCAGAAACGGAAATGCAGCTTCAAAATTTAGGCAAGGAATTATAAATTTAAGTGCAGTAGATTTAAGATGGGTGAGTTGCCTGTATAAAGAAAGAAAAAAAAAGTTGGTTTTAGTATTTGGTGGATACGAAAAGTCTGTTTGTTTACATTTAAACTGATTCTTTGAAGCATGGACAGCCAAAATTAACCAGAAGAAACAAGCAAGAGCTTCATACCCTCCGAATCCAGGGAAGCCCAACTTTCAAAATGTGTCTCAGGGGTTTACCTCGCCGAGGGATGTGGGGATAGTCTTGCCACAAAGTAGATTCGATTTTGAACAGTTGAGTAGGAAGAAGAGGCTTGGAGAGGAGTCAACTGACGCTATAATTAATGACCACATCTCTGTCGTGTTTTACTGCGGAAGGGACAATGAAGGGCTGGAGTTTTTGCTGAGGGAAACAGAGAATGGATACATGTTCTTTGAAACGCCAACGCCAGGCCTTCTGGATCCGTGGAGGGTACCACTGGAAAGGTACTTGAAGATGGTGCTACCTCAAGTTACGGTGGATCTTCCTGGAGTTGTGATAAGGCTGGACAGGTGGGCGGTTCCGGGGCTGGAAAGAATGGTGACGCATTCAACGTGTGCTGTGAAAGTTAGTAAAGAGCAAAGGGAAATTCTGGGACAGGTAAGGAACAAGGGTCCCTCATTATGCAAAAAGAAATAGAATTTTTTTTCAAAGGGGTTTGTTCTGCAGTTGCAGGGGGCATCTTGGTTTCAATACGTATCCATCCAGGATTTGCAAGACCAGCACAGACTTTTCTCGCCAGATGTATTACAGACTTTACATCGTGTTAAAAACACTGGGCTCTCATCACAATCAGTAATTGGAATAGAATTAAGCTATATGGAATCCTTCTTCGGGCTGGACCCCAAAACAGGAAAAACTTCGGGATCGGGCCTGGAAATGTTAATAAATGCTGCGAAACTCGGAAGGAATGGTAATCTTATCATGCTCCCGAAAAGCATAGGATGTAGACTGAAGATCGTTTTGTTTATTTATAAAAACTCGTACTTTAGAGCAGGAAATTTTATACGTTGAATTTCTGAAAATGTCGGTGCCGTATTTGACCCTGGGTTTTAAAAAGTTCACAAACTTTATGAAGAAACTTGGTTGGAGCGACGGAGAATGCAAGAATTTGTTCAGGTTTAATTTTGGGCTACGTATTCATTTTGTGGTACATTTTTCAACGAGAAGAATATAAAACAGAGTTTGTGATATTTTTCAGAACTTTTGACATGCAGAAGAAAATGGGTCTGAGTTACAGAGACTTCTTGTGTGGAATAGCAGCTACAGAACCGGTGATTCAACATGGTGGCCCACCTGCAGAAATACGATGTCGCTACATTTTCAAGTGTGTTGTGAAGCTGGATTAGGTTTTGCAGTAATAGCACTAATGACCAGTATTGTTTTGACGTTTTAGGTTTTACGACCTTGATGAAGATGGAAAATTGAGCTTCTCTGAGTTCAAATCCATGTGGAGAGATATCCGCAAGTCCCGAAATCTACCTGATGACCCTGTAGCGTTAGAAGAGGAAGCCCGAAAGCAAGCAAAACTGTTTGGAGAGGAAGCTAAACATTCATTGGGACTGGGAGAGTTTCTTACTTCCGTCGGACAGCTTCGTTTCCGAGGAACTTCTCATCTTCTGCGGTCCTCTACATCAATAATGAAAGTAATCAGCCACAGAGAAGCTGTCGCTGGATTGAAAGAGCCGAAGCAATCTGACGCAAAGAGATTACGAACGTCTGCCGACTTTTCTACTCTTGATCCTGCAGAGGAAGAGTCTGCCCTTGGAGGCTTCACACGACTGGAAGTGAATGATTACGACAACTATGAAATCGCCAATCATTCTGTTCGTGTTCGCAAGTCTGGCACAATACTGGATGTACACTCGATTTGGGATATTGAACGTACGAGTCTAAAGATGTATTTTAGAAGTCATATAATAATTCTTAAACTTTGTACTAATTTTTGGGATGGCTTCAGACAGTGGATTTTTCGGAAAGAAGCCTGCTAGCACTAGGAAGAATGCGTTTGGCTCGAACGCTTCTAAAAGCCGGTCCGTTTTTAATTTCAATCAGAACGAGCAAGCGAAGGAAATGCTAAATGCATTGAAATACTTTGAAAATCCGCTAAGTGGAAACCACTCTAAACCTCCTTACAATTGGGGACAAGTAGATCGTGCAGCTCTTGGAACTTGCCTGATTACCATTTGTGGGCTCGTGAAAGATGTGCTCGCAAATGAACCCAGGCTTGTTGANCTTACAATTGGGGACAAGTAGATCGTGCAGCTCTTGGAACTTGCCTGATTACCATTTGTGGGCTCGTGAAAGATGTGCTCGCAAATGAACCCAGGCTTGTTGAGCTGAGCTCCCCAGTTTACATACTGGGTAGGTAATTTTCGTAAATCAGAACAAACTTTGGCGATTTTTTGTGCGTTTTATTGGAATTAATTGTTTTATTCCATCAGGAGACATTCACGGCAACTTTCCGGATTTGGTATCATTTGAAAAGGCTTTGTGGCGGCTGGGACCAGTGCTTACTCCAGCTTCATTTCTATTCCTTGGAGATTACGTGGATCGAGGGGATTTCGGCCTGGAAGTTATAGCGTACTTATTCTCGCACAAGCTAACGGCACCTTCAAAGTTTACTCTGTTGCGAGGAAATCACGAAATACGTGAAGTCCAAGAAATGTTCACTTTTTATAATGAATGTATCGTAAAGTTTGGAGAAAAAATAGGTTATGAAGTATGGAGTGCGGTGAACGAGGTTTTCGATAGGATGCCGCTTGCAGCGACGATTGATAACAAGGTATGGTAAAGATGCGTCGCAAACTATACCGAACGGGATAATGCTACTAATTGTATTATTTACCCATGATTTATACAGGTTTTCTGCGTCCACGGAGGGATCCCACCACCCTGGGTAGGAAATGGTCTAGCCAGTATTATCAAATCAATTCCTGTTCCACTACCCAAGCCTGAGACACAGTCAGAACTTGCGTGGGACTTGATGTGGAGCGATCCTTTGCATTTAGCTTCTTTATCGCCGGAGGAGAAGCAACAGTTGGAATTTGTCGACGGTTTTGCGCTTAACTTGAGAAGAGGTACTGCTCACGTGTTCACAGAGGAAGCGCTGGACGCCTTCTTAAAGCGGAATGGATTTTCGCACGTGGTTAGGGCTCATGAAGTACAACAAGCTGGTTTTCATGTAAGCAATTCCGATGACCATAGCATAACCAAATTAAGTGGTGAATAGTTTACAGGCTATATAACTGTAGTTGATGACTTACATCACTAGGTTCAATTCGAGGAGAAACTACTCACAGTATTTTCATCATCAAATTACTGCGGAGGTTCTAACGAAGCAGCCTGTATTCTTGCAGATAAACTCAAATTGAGGATGATTCGCCTGGACACAACTTAAATTCGCTACACATCAAAATTTTGAAATCATATCTTCCAATTTTAATATTCGCAATTCGCAGACGCGATATTGAAATGCTACGCAATATGTTCTGCATTTTTATACGCTATCGAAATTAGTGATTTTATTTCATTCATACTAGTAAACTTGAGTACAAAATTGATTCCTATTACATATTACAGATTAGTAAACCTCTTGTGTGGTACAAAAGAGAGGAAAAAAGGCAATGTGTTTTAGTCGAAATTATTTTTCACGGGTTTTTTAATAACAACAAATACTGCACACTTCACCAAGTTATTAATAACTTGTCACCTTCCTCAATTGAGTACGTAGAAAGGTCAGAAAAGTCATCATCGAGTGTAAACGTTATCCCAGGATTCTAAGAAAACAAAAGTACAACATGGATAACATATTGCTAAAAATACTCGTTTAGCTTTTGATCACATACCCTCGAACTAACTGCAACAAGTTCCGTTGGTGGTTCTTCCTCTTTAAATAGCCTTTGAATCAATCCTTTCAACTTTTGAATCGTCATCGTTGGCATTACCTTTTTCGTCAGAGATTTGTGGGCGGATGGAGGCTGCGAGACAAGCTGGACTCCAATCATGGACGACTTCATAGTATTCACAACTGGAGCTACTTCAGTGTCACTACGCCCCCATTCTAATTCAGTAAAAACAAAAGATTTAGAAGGCATTCTACAATTAATTTTAGACGGAGCTTTCAACCAACACTTCAGCTTACTCTCGACAAGCTCGCGGTATCGTGGATGCTCCGCTTCAAATCTAAAACTATCCTTTTCCAATTCCCATTTGGTCACGTAGCGCTTCAAGTAGTCAATTTCTGCATCCCTTTTCTCCTGACGATCTATCTCGACTCCTTCCAGCTTCTTGATATTTCCCACCCGAGCAATTACATTTTGACGTATTGTCGCCCGTGTGTCTTTGTTTAGAAGAGGATTCAAATCAATCCGCAATTCTTCCAGGCTTTTCAATTTGTTCAGCTCGCTTACGGAAATCCACTGTGAAAAAACATGTACACAAAAGGAAATGTATTATCATTACTAAAGATGAAATAATTTTAAAACTATCATCAACTTACATCACCGATAGAATTTTCTGTAAGATTTAAAGACTTCAAGTGTGGAAACATGGAGGTTTTAACTGTATGTAATTCATTTATTTCGGCTGGAAATCTAATCGTTTTTATCTTATTTCCGCATAAGTTGATGTACTCCAGTCTGAAAAAGCAGAATTACAAGTTAGAAATTCGAATTCCCCGCATACTATTAATAAATGTTTAACAGTAACTTTAAGAACCTTTCTAGAACAGTTAACTTGAGGAATTCATTCCAGCATGAAATCTTATTTCCTTCCAAGTCAAGACGTACTACGTTCACTAACGTTGTTGGCGGGCTAAGCACATCGATTTTATTAAAAGGCACTTGAAGATTGGTCACGGTTGGCCATAACGGTGAT
>VICI01003871.1:0-12157 GCA_019593645.1 Akabosia matsudoensis
AAAAAAAAAAACAGCCAAAGCACATGGAGCACCACCTTAGCAGGCAGCCCAAAGTTCAAGTGGATAGGTATTTTAGGATGATTGGATATGCATGCCAAAAAGCAGAAAACATGATCGCTCATACTCTATCTCTCTCTGCTCGGAAGAGTAGGATTTTTGTTTTCGTGTAAAAGAATTCAGCGCAACACAGAAACTGGGTGCAGACAGATGAAACTTATTGAAATATTGTCACGTTTGGACTGAAATAAAGGACAAAAATGAAAAGTCGTCAACTTTTGTTTATTGATTTGATTTTGATAGGTTCTTGTAGGAAGCAAACTTTTTGTACGACAATAATTTTACGCGTGGACGGTCAGGAATATGAGAATATAAAAAAGGCTCGAAATTGGAATCCAATAGTTTATTATGGATTTACTTTTTTGCAAAAGGCCTTAAAAGTTCTGCAAGCGAATTTGATGATGAAAGCGTACATAACTTGTTTGTTTACGACTACATTTGTCCGTATGGAGTAAATCTTTTAGTGGGACAATTGAAATAGGATGTAAACGAGCAAACAAGGATCAGTGTAGGATTGGCTGGTCATGTGATGATGTACAGCGTCTCTGCAGCAAGCCAGAGATGATGTCATTGCGAAGGTAGAAAAGAGTGCTTTATGGAGTAGTAATTTATTATGTAATTTTTGTACGTGAAACTGCTTTGGGTAATGTCATGATGACTTGTGGTTCGTGTTTGTCAAGTACAAACACCGTAAAAGTGTCATTTCTGAGGTGGAGAAGCCCATAGAGATATTGACTTAGTCAAAGCTTACTGATGCGAATTATCGTGCGAATAATAAAAAATCCGACTTATATTAACTTAGTAAAGGACAAATGAAGGAGACCTAGGTTAAGAATGATTATGTGCTCTTTTGGTATTTTTTTCGTTTTTGCATGTGTTGAGACAAGCAACGTCTGACACAGAACTCTTCAAACAGTAAAAAAAGTATATATATGGCTGTATGGTTTAATTGAAAGAGGATGAGCTTTAATACAAAAATAAGGAATCACGTGTGAAATGATCCGTGGTTGAAACCAAGATAAAATTCATTCACCATTCTAATTAAATTTTTGAATTTAAAACTAAATAAGGTTCCGATTCGGCATGTTAAGTATTAAGTAGGATTTCCTTACTTGGTAAAAATATTATTCAGGTTAAAGTTGCTTGCTGAAGATGGTCGGCAATACATGCACAGTGCACACAATATAATTTCATCTTCCATGTTATTTCTTATTTTATATGATAACTGTGCAGTCAAATAAGGAGGCGTCCAGCAAGCAAACGCTATTAAATGCCTGCTGAGTTAGTTACATAATAGTTTCTGGTTTCAAAATTTATTATACCTGTTAGTCTCGTTAAGGAGAACCCTTGGATGTTTGTTTTTCACTAATTTCAAATTAGGAAAGCCACTAGTACTCTATCCTGCTTCGGTTTGTCATGAAAGTGCTCGAGGTTGAGGACAATGCGCTATTGTACCAGCTACAGGGAGTTGATTAGGAAACCTATGGTTTTGAATTCTGATCAGAGATCACCCCTCCTTGTTAGTTTTTGTGTAGGGACATAACTGTCTCAATGGACTTCTTGTCTTTTCCTTTTTGGTGGCATGTTTTAATACTTGTTCCCCATAAAAATTTTGGGATTATTGGACACAGATCTAAACAACGACAATGCTACACAATAGACTTAGTTGTCTCTCGTGTAGCCATTAGGATTCCTCTTGTTCTACTAGAACGAGTAGTGGGTATTGTTCCGTCACCAAAAAGAAAAGTTGTAGACAAAACAAAATGAGCGCCTCGGATTCTCCTTCCTCCGCACAAGTTTCATACAAAATTGCTCACGATGAAAATTTTCATCGTGATCATTACATTTACTTCGACATGGCTCTAAAAAAAGTAGTTTTGAGTGCGTGGAGGGGAGCTATGAAGATCGGTACGGTTCAACTAATATTCTTCGTCCATATCTTCAAATCATGTCTTGTTCTCCTTGGCGTAAATGTCTTTTCGTGTGTTAATTTTGTTCCCCTTCATTTCTCTCTCCGCTTTCTTTCTTGATTCATGAAGACAAGGAAAACTACTTTGAAAATGAAAAGTAATCGGGCATTGCGCATGTTCGTATTGCATGCGTAGTCGTGTTGAGCTTGAAGAATGTAAGGAATCTTATCTTGATTGGATTTTTTTGGGAGAAATGGAGTTTTATCTCCAGAAACCCCGTAGTTTTTTTTGTAAGCCATAATCAGAATTGTCTTTTTTTATTAATGATGTGCATTGGTATGCAGCCCTGTTTTGCATCCTTTACTTATTTTTATCCGCTCAAGATAGTAAAATGGACGTGAATGATAGAGAACCAGGAAGGTATGAAGTAACTTTGTTTGAAAGTTTTGTCTTCATTTTACCAAACTTGTTTTTTGTTCATAGTTTGACTGATTCGCACCGGTATGATGAATGGGCAGACGAATGTGGCCTCCTCCTCGAGAAAATATGTGACGAATTGCAGATAAAACATGAAAAATTCTTTGAACGTGTCATGAATTCGTAATTATGGTTGTATCACCCAACTAGCATCAAATATTAGCCAAAATATACAAGAAACGATACAGTCCACACAGAGAAATGTTTTGTCATGACAGGTTCCCCACCCTCCCTCTCCATATTTCATTGTTAATATGTAATACTCTGTATGCAAAAAACAGTAGTAGACGCTGATAAGATTGCGTAAATTTAATTATTAGTCATTGTCAATTGTTTATAAATAACTGTTGTTTGTACAATATTCATTGACTGACAGGATAAAATAACAGGGACGAGAATATAATTGGCATTCTCCATCCAGAAACTTTCCAATTTTGGTGCTAGAACTCAAGTAGATGCACATTTTCTGAATCCTCTTTCTTGTCAGATGTCAAGTCAAGATAGCGCCAGGCTCAGCAAATACTTAACTTAAATCCGCTTTTACATCTGGCTTACCATTTTAACTCGAAAGTTTTCACTCCGTTCTTATCACTTTCCTGTCATCGTTCCTGGAACATTAAGCTCGTTACGATTTGTCACTTACTTACTTTACCGTTAAGGAAAATATTCTCAAGGCGGAGAAAGACTTCAGCTAGATATGTTATGTGGCGCGATACAAGAAATCACGTCCTTTGTGTCTCATCGCCGGGAGACCTAGCTGGATGCGGTATCAATTTTTAACTCTTGACATGTATTTAGCGTGACGGGAATGACAATTTCGGAAGGGTAACTCATAGAAAAAGATTCAACCTTTCTACATTACAAGTTATATCGAAAGAAAATCTTGTCAGGACTGGTGAGACGGCTAATCAGAAGAAAAATCCATGCATGGCTTGCATTTAAACAGAACCATATGTATCGTTGAAGCGTATGAAATTCTGTACAGTTATGACTGACAAATGACAGGGAAAACACTTACTTCACCGAAAAAGAGAAGCCAGTGCCAGTGCTCGTTGCTTTATGTAAACGCATTTAAAAGTTATCGTATTGCAGATTTGTTAGCATATTTTTTACAGTCATAAACTATGTTTTCTTGTAACGCGACAAAGATAGTTTATGAGAAGCTCCTCCTTTTGAAGAGGGTTCATGATTGTGTTTGTTGATAAAGATGACATATCGTATACCTCTGGCCATGACTAAATCTCTGGTAAGTTGTAGTTCCCTGATAATCTGTGTGAAACGAGCAAAAGTTTGTACACAGGTTATCGCACCGCCTCACAAACTTCATGTCCATCTTGGTTGCAATGGCCAGCCACAATGAGTGGAATTAAAATACCAACCAACCCAAACTGGTACCCCTGCAACTCATGAACTGGTGAAAAACATTTAGGTGTGTAATAAAGCCGAAGTTATCTTAATAATTCGACTTTTCATGAGGTTAAATACTACCTCGTCGCCTCATCATTTTTCTTACAAATTGAAAATAAATCAAATTAAGACGCATTACATTCCAAATCCAAACTACAATTTATGTGTCTCACTCTTTAATATTTTGTCTTGGTGCTGCCTCCTGTAAACATATTTCAGTATTCAATGAAAGAGCAAGTGCCTCAAGCCAAACATTTAAAAATTTTAGTAAAACACCTTGTCTTGCAATTCAAGAGAGCCATAAAATTTGCTGTGCAGTTCCATTTACAAGCCAAAAACCAAGAGTTATATTCTTTTGTATGTAATACGTACATAACTGCCGTCATCATTATCCGTATCAACACAGTCCTCAGTACATTACTATCGGTAGCAGTAGAAGCGATTGTAACTCTATGCTCTCACATTCCTTTTCATAAAGTTTGCGATATGGATTCCGCTTGTGTAACATGAGATGACTAAGCGTGCTCAAAAAACGCTACGAAAAAAGGTTAACTGCATAGTAATTTCTTCTGCACATACCTGTTGTTCACTGCACTGCAACGAGAACGAAAGCTGGTGGCTATAATGATCGCACTTGGTTGAAAAATCGAAACTGTAAAAAACATTCACGTTTCAGTTTCAGCCGGCTCGCCCAGTGCAAAGTTTATGGTAGATTTGAAATTTCGCCGTGCATAAAATCCGGCAGGAGTATCATTTAAACTATGATTGCAAAAAGCTAAGCAGAATAGTAACAAAAAAAGGCGAATGAATGATGATATGTAAAGCGGAAAATAATGAGCAGAGATTTTCGCAATGATGAGTCATCAAAGCAGTTTCAAATGGTTAACAATTTGAATACGTTTGATTGTACATCGTCAACAATGTATGTCTTAAAGGGATTATTGCTGGTGCAGGGTAAATTGGAACACGATTTTTAGCGAGATGAAATGGAAAAGAATTACAGAGTTTCATGTCTATAGCGTTTGATTCGTTGGGATGAGTGCGGAAAAACTTCAATTGATTTGCTGCTACATTGTTATACGTCTACTTCGGTGCTAGGAAGAGGTTTGTAAAAGACAGAACATTTTTGATGATCAATTCCCTACAGAAATCAACGTTTCTGCTATTTTCCCTCTTCCTCATTAACTTTGTCTTCACTGCTGTGCACTCTATTGGCATTTTCGAAATTGGTTTGGAGCAAGGAGCATAGTACTGGTACTGATATCTGAAGTAAACGTAATAGAAAGAGACGATGTGCTCATTTCCCCGTAGACTATCTGGATGAATGATCACTACATCACGACGACCATGCAATTCAGAAGTTCGTGATATATCATTTCTAAAGAATAGCAAAATTTATGTTGCGATATAGGGGTACTTGTATAATTTTGCAGTATTTTAAAATAAATTTTCTAAAAAATGTGTCTCTATTTTCACTCTTATGTTGCATGTACAATATACATATAGAATTCGCTACTGCATATAGAACCCTTAACTAATAACAAAAGTTCTCGTACAATGCTATATTTTGTGAAGACCAGTTAATGTTTTCGCGATATCTTGTCCAATATATCAAATAAGTCATTTTCTTAACAAGTCCAATAGATAAAGCATGCGGACATTTATGAAAGATGAACTCTTTTGAATTAACAGTTAATGTTTTCGCGATATCTTGTCCAATATATCAAATAAGTCATTTTCTTAACAAGTCCAATAGATAAAGCATGCGGACATTTATGAAAGATGAACTCTTTTGAATTTTATAATGCGAATTTATTTGAATTTTATTTTATAACACTAGCTCCAACGAAATGCATACAATCTAAAGAAAATGGAAGCAAATGCGAAAGAGCACAAAATGGGTCGACCATTGTACTTTTAAATTCATTGCTTACTTTACCATCCAGTTTCATTATTTTGCATCCGTAACCATTTATGTGCAAATGACCAGACAGGTTTTTAAAGACAAAAAAACAGCCAGCCTCTTTGCTGCCACTCGCACCACAGCTAGTCCCAAATTAATAGCCAATCTGGACTCTAATGTTCAGGTATATATACGTAATTACCTGATCTAACAGATCACATTTAAATATCCTTGCATAAAATCAAAAACCTCTTCGTCATTATTTATTTTACTAGTGTACTCTTTCCTAAGCACTTTCGTCTGACGTTGGTACTTAAAAGGTGACCAGCTCAAGTACTTAAAACCTCACACAGCCATCCTACCTCTAGTGAGTGAAGAAGTTGGAAAAAATTAGTTTATTTATTCATAGTTAAAATAATTGATTTCATTATCTTCCAGGCTAATTCGATGATCATGCATTCCTAAAAAAACAATCAGGATGACAATTATATTTTTTTCAAGATGATTTCTGAACGAAACCACACACAAATTGTATTTTCGGATTCGATAAATAGCCCTTTATAGTAGCTGACAAAGAGCTAAAACTTTGTTGCCTATTCTTATGCATTAAATATTATAAAATGCGATGCTATCCCAATACGCTTCTCGTTCAAGGTCACCCGTGTGTGGATGTGTAAGCGCATTCACTCTGGTTTTTGCAACTTCATATTTTGCATAATTCCAATTCTGAGCTGAGTGTGGCTGCCTTGTACATTTTCATGTGAATAGCTCAGTTTGTCTCCTCGTGATCACGATGATCAACATGAAAATGCTTTCCATGATTAAACATTTCCCTCTCTCTAAGCATGAGCAACAGGCTTTAATATTTTCCTTTTAAACCAGCGAAGTACATAATTATATGTGGTACTGCCTTATGCGCTGTTAGTTTTTCAATTATAATCCTTGTATTGTCAAAATTAAATCCTCATCAAATTGATGCCTAAGTCTCTGCGTATTCAACGTATTGGCTCAGGTGACATATTTCCTACCGTGCTTAAGGTTTTTTTACACCTCTTCCATCATCAGATAAAAAGCATATATGCATACAAAGCCCATCTTTGTAAATGACTGATTAGCTAAAATAAACTATCCGGGTTGGTATAGCGCAGGACGTGACTGAACAGAAAATATCTGTGTGTATTGAAACTTGACAATGACAAGCTTAACGCAAGAAGTGAGAGTCTTTTGTAGACACCTTCACCACGCATTCAATACCTAGAGGCAATATTACCCAGCCTTAATTTACTTTACATTTTAGCAACTCTTACAACCCCGAAAATACACAGTACGCTACACTTTTACAGTAAAAATCCTCATTCATTTGAGTATGCACCAAGAAGACATCGAAAACTCTTGCTGACTGACTGTGTACACTACGGATGAGAGAATTCTCGGGGAATCCATGTGAACCATTCACGAACAAGATGTTGCTCATCTCTCCTCGTGGTAAACTGCACACGGTTCCTTATTTCATGGCGATCTATGCAGGAGTGCGGTATAAACTACTCGTCCATTTTTACCAGTTTCTTCTCGTCTCTAGACATTCCAAACAAGCTTGTACACACATGATATACAAATCTTTCACGTATATATTTTCGCCGACGATCTCTGTCTCTCTTCTGCTCTGATGCTTACAAAATAAAATAAAAAGTGCTGTATGGTCTGCTCTGCTTCAATTTTCTATGTGCATCGATAAAATCTTTTTTATCTTAGACATATTCGCGCACAAATGTACACTTTTAAAAAGAAATGTTTGAACCGGGTTTGATATGGTGTGGTCTCATAGAACTTTTTTTTTCGCTAGCTTCACTGGCGCTTCTCTAGATTTTTTTTACAATGACGATAGAAGAGAGCATGAACGTGTTTTAATATATTTTTCTCTATGGACTATGCATCTTTTTTCCTATGAAGAGGACGAAGACGGCCAAAGACTTGACTGTTGTTGATGAAGTTCCTTTTAGAATTTTTTCCACTGTTGCATGTGCTTCAAAAAGGGATGTGTGTATACGTAAGTATGATGTTAGAAATGTAATACACTTTGTTATTGTGGCGATGATCATGATGATGACGGTGATGCTGCTGCTATGAAGGAAAAAAAGTGGTTTGTTTTCTGTCTCATGGTTTTAGTCTAGCATCATACCAAGCATCGGAACAATCATAACCATACACACTCAGTTTTTTTGCCAATTTTTACCATTTCAATGGATACGGTTTCTATTTTTACAACAATCAAATATTGGAACGTCACAGGAGAGGAGGATTTTTAATGGAAAACTACAAGGGTTGATTGGAAATTCGCAAAATATTCGCATTGGCTTTTCTGAAATAAGAGAAAATAAGAATCACGTTTCACATTCAGATTGAAATATCATTTGAAATGTGTTGACGTGATGAGGTTGTATTTTACGTTTTAATTTTTTTTGCAAGAAAATAGTTTCTTTTGGTGAATTAGTGTTGTTTCTCGAAGAAAAAAAGTTTGAAAGTTTGTGGTTCTTGATTGTGATATCATTATCATTTTTTGAAGCCGAAGATAAAATAATTGAACAGTGAAAAAAGCTATAAAAGCTGGTAATTTAGACGAGCAAGTTTGGTTTGTGCCGGTTGGCTAGTGCTAAGTTAACCTACAGTTGTTCAAATGACAACGTAGGCTTAACATACTAGTCAAGCACAAAATTGTTACCGGTGGTTTTGGTAGTATTGGTGCAAAAAAAAATCAGACGACGAAGAGTCAAAGGGGAACAAGAAAATGTAAGTGAATGAGAAACAGCATGTGAGAAAGATGATGATCACCATTAAAAAAGTTACCTATGGGGAAAACATATGGGCTTAAATGGTTGCATAAAGTGAGCAGTTTATGTACTTCTGGATTGCCTACCGTTTTTATGATAAAAATTAAATATTTTAATGTTGTTGCAAGTTAAAATAATTGGAAAGAAGACAAGGCATCTTACAAAATACATTCACAAACCTGATTGTGCTCAGTAGAGAAAGGAATGCGTAAATTATTTTATAATAGTACTTTTAAAAGCCGTTTGTCAGAGCTTCAATTGTTCACTATCCGCCTTTAACCGGGATATTATTTTGTGGCACGTATTTATTGCCTGTGACGGTTTTGAAATTGAGTGTTTCATTACAATTAAAAAAGTTACCTATGGGGAAAACATATGGGCTTAAATGGTTGCATAAAGTGAGCAGTTTATGTACTTCTGGATTGCCTACCGTTTTTATGATAAAAAACTTTGACCAGGGAGAACGTAAATTTATATTATTACTACATATTTTAATGTTGTTGCAAGTTAAAATCATTGGAAAGAGGACAAGGCATCTTACAAAATAAATTCACAAACCTGATGGTGCTCAATAAAGAAAGGAATGCGTAAATTATTTTATAATAGTACTTTTAAAAGCCGTTTTTCAGAGCTTCAATTGTTCACTATCCGCCTTTAACCGGGATATTATTTTGTGGCACGTATTTATTGCCTGTGACGGTTTTGAAATTGAGTGTTTCATTACAATTTTTCAAGGTTTTATCATTCCACATGTAGGCATACATGGCCGTTCAAAAATGACATTTTCGGGTGTGTATCTACGAGGAAGGTTAAAATCTCAAAGAAGAAAATAGAAGAAAGCAAGATTCAAGATTTAGAGCAAACACACAGTTGTGTCAGTGTCAGAACCACAAACCGAAAGCTGCACGCCAGCTTCCAAAACCTTATCATACTTTGTAGACCTGCTAGACATAAAATATATTTGCGCGTAGTAGCACTGGCAGCACAATTTGTTTAAGAAAAGCATCTAAAGATTTGTTGAAAATGCTCTTAAAAACTATAAAACAAGCGGCAACGACGTCACATACCCTTCATTCTATCTTAAAGCATGATTTTATTTATTATTATTGCCCAACAGATATATAAGCATATCCACATGAAAAATTCGCACTTGTCCTTAACATTTCCTTTCGCGATTTTTTTTCATCTTGGCTATACCATATACTGTCTCGCAACGAATGCAGCAGCACTTCCGTTGTGGAGTAGTCTATAAATACAAGTGACTTACAACGATCAGATTTTTTTGGCACTAAATTCTCTTTCATCATCAATTATTTCAGTCTGAAAAATATTAAGAGCTTGTGTTCGTTCATGCACTGTACCTACATGAAGCTGTCTCGGGAACAAAACTTAAGGAAACTGTTAGTCATTTTGAATGAACTGTCGCGTCACAATGTATCAAAAATGTTGAGAACTGGGGAGCAATGGTGAAAAGAGCTGAAAATTCTGTTGGAGAGAAAAAGCGAAAACGTCAGGAACAATATAACGGAAAATCGTAGACAATACAAAGCCAAAGTTGACTCAAATGAAGTGAAAAAATGACCATAAGTTACTTGTAAAGTGAAAAGAATGGTAGCTAAACAAAAACTTTAGTTTCTCGATGTTTTTGATTCCATCTAACATGTATTTGTAGTCACCAAGATACATACTAGTTTTAGAAATAAGTAAATAAAAGCTTCAGATTTGGGAACTGAAAAAAAGAAAGTAAATATAAGTAGTGAAAAATAAGAAACGCGTAAAACGGACGGCATGAAACAAAAAAAAAATGAAAAGAAAGAAACGGCATATCCAATGAACCCTCGCATGTCAATGTGATCCTGATCATAATAATATTCTTTAATCTACACAATTTAAACCAACTGCAACTGTTAGATACAAACACAGTTTATCGGAAAGTTTGAAACTGATGAACGCAATGTTCCAAAAAGTTATGATGAAAGAGTTAAATAACTTTACTATTCAACTCCTTTACTAAAGAAGATTACTGCTAAAATTTTCTCATTATAAGAACCCTGTTTCATGTGTATTTAACAGGTTTTGGTGATAAACAAGAGAATCCATGTATGAAGTTCTCCCTCTTTTGATTAATTTTGTGGCAAACCATTACATCCCTTCATGGATGGACCAAGAAAGGAATTATTTTGTAAATGTGTAGGCAGTAATTGAAATAGGAGAGTAATAAGCTAAAAAGCAGCTGAATTTCATGATGCAGTCGCAGTTCCCATCAATACTACATCGTTTAGGATAATAACTAGGTTAGCTAGCAGCAATGTGAATCAATCATTTTACTAAGGACTCATTCTCTTGTAAGGAAAACCCCATGTAGTTGTCATGGTCTTGTGAATAATTAAATGCTAAAATATATTCATAAGCTCTGGAACCATGGTAAATTCAATGTTTGGTAGAACAAATTTGGTCCACAATTATTTTTAGGCAAAAAAGTCTGCGAATCGGAAAAGCCGTGCCCATGCAATAAACACGACTATTAATCAGGGCAACACACGCTCAGCCATTTTGTCCTTTAGTCAAACGTTGCATCTATAAAGTAGACATATAGGATATTAGTAAGAAAAGAAGATAAGTGCGATGATATCAATGTATGCCGTAATTAGATGCACAATACAAGGTGCGTACATGCACATTAACGATCCATAGTTTTTTTATGTAACATATTTTATTAGATCCTGCTGAATACATTATGGTTTATGAGATGATAAAAATAATTACATACAAACAAACCGGTTAGTCTTTCATGCTGGTTAAGTATGCCTACGCAAACTGATAGAAAGCAAACTCTTCGGACGAATCCCACCCTCTATAACCCATGAATAAAATTGATTCTGTCCAAAATTAGTATCAGAAGGAAAAAATACAACTTGCTTGCATAACGTTATAAATGGCAGCATAAATATTTCTCTTTAAGGCGTGTTCACAATACCTACATATGCCTTTTGATTCTGTACTGTTCTCAGTTTTGATTAAAAAATATGTTGAAAGCTTTAATATTAGTCAATACTTTTTACGTAATGTTGTATAGACTTGTGATAACATGAAGCCTCGCAAGTGCAGCGTTACTTCCGGTCGCCCACCAGCAGCAGCATTACAAAACAACCCAAATGAAAATGCACTTTTATTGTTACGCATTACAATGATATTTCTCGTCTGCTCAAGCTGTACAAACTATTGTTCCATTTTTATGGGTTTTGATTGTTGGTGAATAGCAATAAACAGAGTAATGGCCAGAAAGTAATCCAATCTACAATCTAGTTAGGTTTCTGGCAGCGCTATATCTTCGGTGCAACCAGCCAGACATTTCATGTACCTACTACGTTGTAAATTGCTTGAATTCCCATCAGGATGCATCTTATATGTCCTCTGCATGTATGTATATATATATATATCATCTGTAAGGACGAAACTTTTTGGTTCAAACAAGAATTATGTGTCACTCGTGTAAATTTTTTAGACTTTCATTAGCAATTATTCCCTTTATTATTTTTATTAATATTATAGGACATTTTTTTGTACACTATACT
>VICI01003872.1:0-12150 GCA_019593645.1 Akabosia matsudoensis
TCTCCAATGGAATGGAATGGCGTATGCTCTGTATCGCTAGTATTTGACCGCTCCTTCGACGAGCTGGATGGAAATTGGGGGTCCAACCATGGGCCGAAGGATGGAATCGTCAAAGGCTTGGGCGTGCTTAGTCCATAAGCGTTCACATCGGCTCCGGGATTAGGCGTTACCAGTGCTGCGGGATTGGGTGGAGCCCATGGTGGTGAGATGGCGAGCGCTGGTTGAATAACGCTGTGGGGCCAGACCTCTGGAATAAGACCCAATGCAATGCATCCACGTTTGCTAAGTAGCGGAACGTTCAAGGACCTGCAAACGCCCACAGACGTAGTGTAGAGGCGATTGTTGAGCTTTAAAGTAGCTGTGAAGGAGCCGATCGGTTCAAGGCCGATGCCGTTGGCTCCGACGCACTCAATTTTCTTGCAAGTCAAGGCCCTCTGTTCACACGAATCCATCTTGCGAAACTCAGATTCTGGTAGAAGGTCTGGGTCGGCCCCAGGATCGGCTAGCCAATGAATGTATTGCGTGTAGCCATTGATGAAGGTTTCCACTGAAAGCAGTTGTTGAATCGTTGCGACGTTGTGGACGACTGTGTTTGATCCTTGCCCCGAATTCCGTGTACTGGATTGAACTGGAGGTGTGGAGGTTGAGGGCGTTGAAGGTGGGCGGCCCTGTGTTTCCGCTGAATCAGGATTCGGTTTCCTCTTCGATTTGCAGACTTTTGAAAAATGGCGGACCTTGTTACAGTTATTGCATACAATGTCGTAAGCTGGACAGCTTCGACGGGCGTGAGTAGGTTTTGCCCCACATCCTGAACAGGGATCTTGGCTCATGTCGTTGCCGGGGCGGTTTTGCCGGTTATTTTGTTTATAAGTCGAGAGAGGACGGTGGTTTGCTGCAAAGGCTTCGCTAGGGGCGGTGGTGCTCTGCGACAGAGCTGCCCCCAAATTCGTCGATGTCTCCATAGCCAGGCAGATTGACATGACGCGGTCCAGTGACAGTTCTTCTGTGAACTGCTCTGTCAGGATCCTCTGTTGCATGTTGGGATCCCGTAGTCCGCAAATCAATCGGTCCCGAATCCGAAGTTGCTGTTGGAATTCGGCCAAAGGGAACTGTTGGCCGCATCCAGGATCTGTGCAGAAGGTGACGCACGGGTCGTGACAAGTAGGGCACGAGAAGGAAAGTTGGTGTGCGCAGGCATCGTCGAGAGCTTTGAGAGCGGCGAAGTAATTGTCCACTGATTCGCCCGGTTGCTGGTCACGTTTGTGGAATGCCTGGCGGTCGAGTAAGGGGTTACGTTTCTTGCGAAGGTACGCTTCCAACTGCACCGCACAGTCCTGTCAGGTTGTTGTGGACAGGATAGGGATGCGTCCAGATGTCCACAAAATAGTCCATGAAGAATGAAGCGATGAGCGTAATGAGGCTTGCTGAGTTGATAGTGGATAACTCAGCAACTGATGGGCATCTACGAAGTCAGCCCAGCGTTGCTTCCAATCGTTAAAAATTGGGATGGTGACTTCCTCTGCAGAGTCCAGTCTTGGTTTGGGTACGCTCCGAATCGTGGGAAGTTGTGCAGTTGCCTGGGTGGTTGAGGAAGCAAGGGTTGCGGTGATTGAAGCCAGCTGTGCGAGGATCTGGTCCCTTGACGCTGACGCTGACTTGGATGGGCCGGCACCCATGGCTCGAACCTTCGGCGGCATTTTCACTGGTCACAACTTCACCGGCGATAATTCACTACCACTTTTACGGCTAATTTATTAGCCAAATGTCGACTGCGCCATATGATATCGCTAGAAATGAGGTTCGAATGGCAGTGGTTATCATTTAAGTTATCTTTATTTCGTAACAGTAAAGGTTGACAGTTTTAGTTAACACACTTGGCTCGTGGTGACGAGAGAAGAATGAGTATGCTATTGTGTTGATTCTGTCTCTTGCTTGGCTGCGGCCTGTCTTCATATTAAGCGTTGGCGGTACCAAAGGGGTAATATAGGAACTACCACAAACTCCAAATGAATGTTTTGCGTTATTTAAATTTAAATAAAAGCTTTTAAGCTTATAAAGACGAAGCTGAAAGCAAAAGAAAAAGCTGCGCTTTAAAGCTCAGTTAAAAAGCTTAGCTAAAAAGCTTAGTTAAAAAGCTTAGCTAAAAAGCTTAGAGACAGTATTTGATAATACACTTGGCTCGTGTGCACGAGAGAATAAGAAGTAATGCTGTTGCGTTGATTGTGTCTCTTACTCAGCTGCGGCCTGTCTTCTCATTAAGCGTTGGCGGTACCAAAGGGGTAACATAGGAACTACCACAATTACCAATGTGACGTTTCTCTCAATCAGCTTTATAAAACTTCGAAACTCAGTCTACAACTGAAGTTCACAAATCTGCCTCGATTTCATGCATGTATATATGTATGTACATATGTGCAAGATCTAATCTCCATCCGATTCATGCGTTCGCATATAATGTAGAAAATAAGAAGTGCAAGGAATCTTTGATAGATTTTGCTAATAGGATGTGCTTGATTTATGTTAACGAATGCGGAGAACTCTCAATAGCGAACCAACGCAGAAACTAAATTACCTTTTTTGTGCGTCTTTATGTCGAATAATAAGACGCTTGCAAAGTTTCCTAATGTAGTTACAAGATTTCACAACGGAGAAGGCAGAAGGCAAGTCTTGTGATGTTGAAATGTTTTTAGATGTAGCTGGGAATTGAGTAGAGATACATGCTCTGAAAAATCCTTTTAACTACACATTCATGTTACAAGCTTTGCAGGTAAAGTTAAAAGAGAAACTCTGTTGGTTTAAACTTTTAAAGTACAGATGAGTACTTGTACAAACGGTTTTTGCAGTCGACAGCTTCTTATGCGAAATGCATCTCCAAATAGTCAAATGTGTGCATGAGGTTTTCCAAGATATAACAGTAATCATGTACATTCTCTCTTTATTGCTTTAGCTTATGCTTGTTCCTGTGATTTTATGCTAAACGGTAAATATTGAGCATGTGAATTTTTCTTACTTGATTTGTATTTTTTTGGTGTTTCCATTAACGTAACACAGGGTCGAGAAGTGGGCAACTTTATCGTAAGAAGTTCTACTCAACCTTTGACGATGGCATTATCTGTAAAGCTGCCAGGCAATCATGTTGAACACTATCTGCTAAAAGCCATCGGTAATCGCATTGCTCTAGAGAACTCAACCCACACTTTCGAAACCGTCCACCAACTCATTGCTCATTACTGCGATGTTAGGTAAGGTGACACTACTGTTTTATTTTATCACGAACTTTGCCATGTTTTATATTTCTTCTACTCTAATTGTCCATTGTTGAAGGTGTGTTTTTATTCTGCTTCGGTTGAGACAGCATGTATCCTGAAAACTGTCCTTAGTTACTCGTTAACCGGAGCAAGTTGAAGCAATAGCCTCGTTGCTCAGTTGAAATATAAAACGATTCAATGTTTTAAAGTTCATCGCCCCAACCCCCAATTAAACTGCTATTACCCTTACTAGATCTGTGCATACCATTTCTTTCAAAAATATTCTCGAATATCTTACCTGACTAGACTCTTTCTTAGAAAACAATATACGCTGCGCATTTGACAATCTCAACACAAGTCCCATTTAGCCAGAGGAAATTTTTCGTTTTAAATTGCGGCCATTAGGTATGAAATCTTTTATTTATGATCTCCATGTTGCTGATTTATTTCGTGCCCCGTGCCGATATAAGTTAGATCTCAAACTCAAATGGTACAGGAATTATCTGTTTTTTCTGCTGAAGCACGTGTTGGCTGGTTAGTAGGATCATATCGTTCTGTAGTTCTGTAGTAGAATGAATGACTAAAATTAAACATGCGTTTTACTGAACTTTCGTAGAAATGCAATACCTCGAGTTATTATCCTGATTTTCGATGTTTTTTCAGCCTGACTCTGTACAAATTTTTGGTGTAGAATATACCTTTAAAAGTGTTCTGCGCGAATCTTTGGCAGGAAGAGATATAGAGTTTTTTTTATTGTTTTTGACTGTTGTTTATTGTATCGTTCTACGTCAGAAAACAAAACAAAATAATCCTGGTATTCCATTATTCATAAAGAATTCCTCTTATTCCCGGAGCAGTAAGAGCCCACATAGAACTGAAAAGAGCAGATTATGCGAGGATGCTAGCACACAGTAGACAATATCATTCTGTTTTCCTGCAACTAAGATAACCAGTGAAATTATACACACAGTTGCTAATCCTTTTGTTTCTGTTCCGTGGCAGTGAGTAAACTTTAGCTATAAAAAATTCAGCGTCGAACTAGTTTTTGAATGATACGCTCAGGTCCAGCTTTGTCCTACGGCAGTTTTTTGAAACCGCTAGACCGAAGGATTAAGAGTAGCATTACCAGAAGCCATGCCCGAGAACCAGTTGTTGGGATTCTGATTCATTTTCATATGAACAGTCATAAAATTTGAGATATTACTTTATTTTTGACAATTCTAAACATTTTGTTGTGTAGCAGGTACAACTGACCACAAACCGAGTATTGAACAACTCAAATATGATGCATAAAAATAAATACCAAAACTAACTAGCACTGTTGGTAATTGGGATGCGTTAGAGTCGACAGATATATGTTGTTTTCACAGGCCACTGTCGTGTTCAATTTTGATGATATATTTATTATCGTGGATCGTATCGCATTTTCTCGTCCTCCTACTTTTTGCCCTTTATGCTGTTGACTATATTATTACGAACGAGAACCAGTTGTTGGGATTCTGATTCATTTTCATATGAACAGTCATAAAATTTGAGATATTACTTTATTTTTGACAATCCTAAACATTTTGCTGTGTAGCAGGTACCACTGACCACAAACCCGAGTATTGAACAACTCAAATATGATGCATAAAAATAAGTACCAAAACTAACTAGCACTGTTGGTAATTGGGATGCGTTAGAGCCGACAGATATATGTTGTTTTCACAGGCCACGATCGTGTTCAATTTTGATGATATATTTATTATCGTGGATCGTATCGCATTTTCTCGTCCTCCTACTTTTTGCCCTTTATGCTGTTGACTATATTATTACGAAAAAGCTGGATGGTGTTGACATAAGCCCTCATTTATATTCACAGCGATGAAATACCCGTTTGTCTTCGTGTACCAAGTCCAATCGCAGAGGCCATTTCCAGACAACAACTAGAGGTCCTTCGCACTACTCGGACAAGGTATGTATACTTTTTGAGCATGACTGATTCTTAACCGTTTATGTAGTTTTGTTGTTAATAACTAGCGCATGAAAGTAAACTCTCTCATGCTATGAAATCTAACACATTTGGGATCCAACATCGAACGCAAGTCCCTCTCGGACATTCATTAATTAGTGAATATGTGCATTGTTTACCCAACATAGCTGAAGTGAAAGCGGATGGTCATGATACCGGTGAATTGCAGACCAATGTCTGTAATGAATAATGAATTCATTGGACTTTATAGCAAGAATTGCATTATGCAGTTAATGAACAAGCGATAGCTGATAAACAATGTTCAAATGGTTTTTACCAGCTCAGACTAAATGTACTGTTTATGCAGGCTAGGGTCCGCCGGACCTATCGTCAAATAATTATCCCGTGCATGCACATATTAATTATACATCATGGCAAGCTTGTGTTCGCTATCATTAGTATTGCATGCTTGAGAGCTTAAATCTGTGGGAGACACTGGCTGTTGNGCTTGTGTTCGCTATCATTAGTATTGCATGCTTGAGAGCTTAAATCTGTGGGAGACACTGGCTGTTGAATTTCTGTATGCTTCAAGCGAGGGGAAATGCATATCTGCTAGATAGAATATAGAATAGAAACCTATAATATTTACCAGAAAGAGACCGTTTTGCTCTTGTTTGTTTACCTCTCTCTCTTGCACCCTTGCTCTTGCTTCCACCACCCTTGTCCAACTAACAAGGAAAATCATAAAAACATAATGGGCTTGTAAATGTCTAAATAATGGAGAAGGGAGAAATTCTAAACAGCTCGTGCTGGTGCTAGTAAGTTCTTCGTTCTAATTAATGGATATCTCTTCTGCGAGGAATTAAGTGATAAGTAGCTTTTAGTCTGAGGAATTCTGTCGGAGGCAATGAGGAAGAGAACACTCTGGATGATTTTGATAAGGAACCGTGTGAAAACATGACGGAATAAAAGCGAGGAAATCTCATTCAAAACAAATTCATTCAATAATGTTTGAACTTTTCGATGTTAGGAAGGAGAACGGAGAACAGAACATCATGTAGAACTTGAATGCAAATCACGAATATGCTGATTTCTGATGGCGAATGCCAATAAATGTTCTCGCTTACGTGCCAAAGAATTTCAGTCAGCTATATAATATAAGTTCCCGAAGCAACTTTGGTTTTTAAACAGGCGGTTTCCGCAGTGTTCGCATATTTCTGCTTCGATGTCGGATATTGCACTGAAGTGTCATTGCACCACCCACATGGTTATTGTCAGTTGTATATCTGAAATTCCTTTGTTCTGCATTGAGATTAAATTAGCAGAGAATTTAGCACTCGGAAAAATCAATTACAAGGTCTTCAAAGTTAGTTATTGTCACTGTTTTACATTTACATGCTGTACAGGTTTATTCAAAATTGCCAAATTTTCGATGACTAAATATAAATTGTAGTTTTTTGGAGCTATTTTCAGAAGGTAATATATATTGCATACGTTGTAATTAGTGGAAGGGAAATTTTCTGCTCTTATCTTTAATGTAAGCAAACAGTGACATGATCTCATTTATGAATGCTTGTCCAAACGCTTTCAAACATATATTATTGTGCTTATTTAACATAATTTGACTTACATGCTAAAATGATACAATGATACGTATAACATGTTTCTAGAATTCTGGACGCATTCCTCCAGCGGAAGTGGGAAAGAGCTGAGCAGTCCCTCTGACGTAGAAGTGAACAAAAATTTTTTGTCTTCTGGGCTTGAAAGCCATTCCAGTTCCAGCCAAAATAGCCTGTGTGACGGCACAAGAAAGTAAGTACTGCATGAACGAGACCTTCTACATATTTGAACCTTGTCAATGGTCCAGAAAACTTATCCTTGGAGCGTAGAACTTTTTTTTTGCTCACGTACAAGGCTCAGAGGTTTGCATACATTGAACTAGTAGTGTGGCACACTAAAATAAAATATGGCTATGTAATATGTAACAGACCATATAAAAGAAAATGTTTACAATTCCATAAATCAAAGAATGTGGTAGGACAATAATATTTTAGTTTTTTTTTGTTTGTAAAGCCACCGCAAAATTTGTGCTATATGTATACCTATACTATTCAATAGGTTTTCGTAGAGTTCTAGTAAATTGGTTCTGGTATTAGAAGCGAATACATTGACACTGTTCACGTTAAGTAGGTTTTACCGATATCTATAATGTACACAAAGTTTGACAGTAAGTAATGACGAAACGTGCCTCAATCGTGCAGGCTTCCGATAATGGTGCGTTTGTCATTTCGTATCACCATCCCCACTTGACTGACTCGGCATTGTAATTTAGTTTTTCAGATGAAATGTAAAATGTACGCGCAAATGTGTACCATTATCAATAGGCAGGTTTTACTACGATCGCGTGGGCTATTCGATAAGGTGCGACAGTGATAAGAACGCTCATTATTTGACCAATCAGTTGGTCCACAAACAAAACGAACTAATAGTAGTTGGACTAAGTAGTCAACGAACTCTTTCATCGGTAATATCGTTATTGTACCAATTTGCGAGCGAACAAGTGTAATGCATGCGTGTGGATTATTTCTCTTATCTTACTTTTGGTAGAGAAGTCAAAGCACTCCATATATGTACATATATAAAAATGTTTGCCTGATGTCCTGACTAATTGCAGCCAACGTGTATATGAATATATTACACTAGACGTTTAACCAGAATGTAGCACAGTACTAGTGAGAATCCCACAAAAGTCGAATGTTTTATTTCGGTTAGCAAAGTTGAGCGTGCGTGAGCAATAAAAAAGAAATCAAATGAGCAAAATGCGCGCTTGGTCCAGTAGGTAAACACCTTCCGTTTGAAACTCTCATACTATTCCAAATGCACTTAATGTGCGCAGTTTGACATGAAACGAGGTTTTTATTCCATTTGTGATCCAACTTCATTTATTTTTGGTTAATGAGCAAAGGTAGACAAACATTATATGAATTATATTTCCCTCTTGACACTCATTCTTTTTCTCTTGTTTTTTTATAACTACTACGCTTCTCTAGGCCCTGTCGACCAACAACGCTGGAGCTTGGAAACTGCAATGCATCGATTGTAGGCGGTACAGGGGCAACTTGTACACCTCCTCCAGTACCTCCAAGATGGTCTCGGTCTGCATTACTCACCCCTCTGTCATTGCCGTCGTCTGTTCAGTCTACACCTTCGGAAGTGCAATCAACTTTTAGTGAGAAAAGTAGTCGCCCTGGGAAAAAGAAGAAACGAAATTCTGGCGGAAACAAAGCCGAATCCATTCATTACAAGGATACTGAGATTTTAGACTTGTTCAAAGGCGTAAGGAAAACAAACACATATTATTTACCTACACAGCTTCACTTCTTGCATTTATACTCTAATATATACACTGTGTGTTTCAGTCTTCAAAATCCTTCCTAAAATGAAATGATTTTTTTCCGAGAGCGGAAATATATCTCTTATATAATGAAGAAGGCAAATAGATAACATGCAAATAGAAAGATACTCTAGAGATATGGAGTTCAGAGGGATTCTTTTTTTTTTCGTTTCGTATAAAAGGAATTTGTAGACTACTTCGAAGACATGTTTTACAAGCAAAACAAACTAAAAACTCTTTTACTTTTCTTTTTTTATAATAATTTTAAAGCTTCAATATGTAACATGGAATATAAACCTCCATATTTGAAATACGACCCGAATTTCCCTCTGATTACAAATGCTTGTTTCGTGGAACTTGTTTCAAAGGCAATAAAATGTAGCAGTCGGCTTCTTCGCAGGAAAGAAAAGTGAAGTACACGGGAAATAGAATAGAGAGAATGAAGTATGCATGTTTGGAGGACTATCATCTGAGTCCCTGAATGAAAGTGAAATATTACACTTGTTGTTTTTTCCCGTCTTTGGAGAGCTGGAATACTTTACTGTTTTCTAATAATCGTGTATACAATATGCGTGATACACACCTGCAACCTATTCCATCCCACAAGAACAAAAAGGGAAATAGGTAGTACTGCTGCTCTAGCCTGGAACGTTTTTCATCTCTTTTTTTTGCATGAATCTTTAATCGAATCGCCTGTCTGGTATGATGTAGTGTGGGCAAACAGGAAAATTTTACTAGCAAGCCGTTTTTACTCAACTTAAAAAAAATATTCAAGCTGAGTGTTTGCAGAATGTAAACAGGGAAAGGGTACAAATAAGAAAAGGGACTATAAAGTTATAAGCTGTTTTTAAAAACACAAAAAGTCTAAATATTCTTGTATCCTCTGAAAATTGTGACTGTGTTCAGGTTTCTGTACTTGACGTAATTTCCTAAGTATGTTTCGTGTTTTTCTTCTGTTTACGCCTTCTTATCTGCCAACCTCGTAAAAATGCGAGCCTGACTTGTTTCGTGTCCTTGCTTGTTACGGCGGCATTTTACTATGTAGTGGAGAACGAGAGAAACGAGAATTTAATAAAAGTTGCTAACTTTTTCCTTCCCATTAAATACGATTGTTGAAGCGAAAGTGAGGAATTTCACCCATAGTCTTGCCCCTATCGCACCGACTTTCTTCCACTTTCGCACTGCGTGTTGTACCTCCGCTCATAAAGTAAAAGTGGGTCATTGAATACAGTCAAGAAGCCATTGCAGTAGCCGAAAACACAGGCTTCTGTATAGCGAACAAGAGGGAATCTATTGATATCTTCCTTTAAACAGTATGACAACTTATGGTTACCACTCTGAAGTTGTCCTCAGGCTTTACGTCTTTAGTAGGACCGAAACTGGCTTAAATATTTAGCAAGAGAATTTACATTGTGCTTGCACAAAGTTGTCTGCATGCATACTGCTGATACCCCAGTGGTTTAGGGCATCTGATAATGACACTATGATGGTTATACTGTGTTGGATTACATATAACTAAAGAGGAAATCCTATATGCTTGTACTAAAACTGTGAATGGTTGTTAGTGACATTGCACAAGGTTGGGCTTTTGTCTTGCCCCTACTTGACTTTTCCCTGTCTAATCCAACTCCAATTCTACGTGCGGCCGTCTTCAAGAGTTGCTTTCACTGTCAGATAGATGCACACGAACAGGAGCGATTTTTATACATTAATCTATGTCGCAGGAGAGCATGAAATGAAACGATTGTGACAATGTTTAGAAATATTTATGGGTCTCTGGGGCAAAATGGCCTTTCTCCCAGTAGTTTTCTCAAAACAGAAGAAGAAGACGATGTACTAAATGCTAAAAAGTTGAAACAAATACGTGCCTGAACTTCATAAGACTGCCTTGCGAAGTGTGGCTCAAGTCGTGGTTGCTTATGAATCCATCTTGACAGCGGTGTATTAATAATAAACTAAGACGAGATCCCTTAGGAGGATTTGAAAGCGGAAAAGGAAACCTGTTTGCCGGAATCCATTCATGTTTGCGCCTAGCTTGATGTAGGTGATGCATCCAGAGTGGTAAACGAGAAACTAATTCATGTCATGTTTTACCAATTTTATGACATTAATGCAGACAGACATTATTTGATAGTTTAGGCTAGTTTGATATTGCGTGAAGAAAAAGTGAACTTATAAACAAGCCTGTAATTTAATTTGTGGGACAACGGGTCTCGTAAAATATTTTATGAGAAGAGATGTAAACACAAATCATGCCAGCTTTTTTTATGACATGTTCAAGCATACTCTTTCTTCTTGTTAAATAATGAGACTAATGGAAATTTGATTATGTTCTTTTTCTTTGCAGACAAAAACGATTTATGATGATAAAGCGAGTGACTACGAGGATATCTGGTCGCCCCATGAGCGAGCTCACACACCAAGATTGTCAACATTTAAGCCGGATTTAATTGCATCCTCGTTAGCGTCAGATTTGGACAGTTGTGCAAACGTACTTAGAAATAAGAACAATAACCAAGGTCAGTCTCAGCAACAACTCCAGTCGCCCAATACAGGGAACCAGTCTGAGGATGAGGAGAGACTCGTCGAAAATAAAAATGCTCAAAACAACAGACACAGTTTGAATGGACAGCATCTTAGCCAAGTGCAAATTCATATTACCGATACGAACATCAACAAAGACGTTGTTAATGTGAGGAAGAAAAGTAGACTTGGTGGTAACAGTGCGGAGAGTGAAAGTAACAGAAATAGTGTGGGAATCGCCGATAGCGGTAACAAAAAGAGTCCGGGCTTGTACTCAGAGCCTGTGGACTCCATTGCATTTCGCCGGTTTGGCAATCACCGACATTCAGAGCCCAACATTCGGTGGTCACAGCCAGTATTATCCCTGGTCAAACTAGATTTTGGTGAAAGTGGTGGTCTGAGTGAGGACGAGGGTCGGATAGAAACCGTTGGAACGGGCAAAGGGAAAATTGCTTTGCTGCAAAAACGCTTACAGGAAAAGCGAGAGCAGCAAATTACAACAAAAACGTATCATCATCAAATCATCAGTTCAAGTCAACACCAAATATCATCCAGTAGGAAGAGTGTTTCAAACGTGACCACTAATGCGAACGAGGTAATTGTCAACCAGGGGACGAAACTGGAAGAGAAACGCAACTGGAGTAATACAAAAGGGAGTGCCTGCGGGAGTGTAGATAATTTGTACAGTTGTAATGTGAAGCAGCTCGTCATCCCTAGTCCCACCGATGCGAACAAGCAGCGAATCTCGGATTTTCAAAAAGCGAAAGACACTCGGGAAATAGGTAAAGAGGGCAGCGAGATGCCTTTTAAAATCCTGGACTATTTTTCTTAATGCGTCATTTTGACATATATTTTGTTTCGATGATATATAGCACCTGAAGGATTATTAGACAATTCCGACCTGCAACCTGGAGACGACTCCAGTAGCGTTCTAGAAACCTCACATAATCAATCCTGGAGGGTTGACAATTCTTGGGAATTTGTCATGTGGCAGAAGGACGGAGAAAGACAAGCTAAAGAGGGCACAGCTAAGT
>VICI01003873.1:0-12149 GCA_019593645.1 Akabosia matsudoensis
CCGCAAAAATAAGGCTGGAGAAAAAGATAATATTTTTATTTTACAAGATGCATAGTGTACAGAAAAAAATACCTCATTTCTTTCATGCCTTTTCCCTCCATACTTTTAAAAGAATATGTATAAGAAAGATGAAAATTTTCCGGTTTTATAGACATCTATCTATGGGCTCTATTTGGTTCGGTAGGCAGTCACACAATAAAAAAAACTACAAAAAGACATTAAATATTTTTCCCGATATCCACACAAGACAGAGATACAACACCCACCCCATATTATTCATGTTCTTTCTCTGAACAATTTTTCTTTATGCACAGTTACAAGAGCGTTTTTTTTGGGAATATTTTTCCAATCCAATCTACCAGCCTGGCTGGTACACAGATGACAAAAGTGATGATAGAACACAGGAATAAAATATAAACTGAGTCCTGTCCTTGTTTTCTCACCCAAGCCAAGTGCCCACACGTACTTGGGAATAGCGGTAGAAACGAGACATGAACACCGCCAGGTTTGTGTTTAATGCATATTTTTTTCTCCTGGATGATATGATGTGACGGACGACGAGAATATTATGATATGGATATTGCTGTAAGGTATATGTTTTATGATTCACTCATGGAATGAGAGAATAGATGAAAGAGAGCAGCGGAAATACGGTTTTATGGGTGCAAAAAAGAAGAAAAAGATAATAATATGAGATGCCTGTTCATCTTGGGGAAGTGCATATGGAAAGTGGCAGCGGGAGTAGAATACCCTATACATTTCGATACTCTATTTAAACTGTCATGCAAAATATTCTTTTCCGCGAGAAATGTAAAAAAACGGGAAAAATCATATAAAAGAAGCTTTATCATTCCCTGGCCTTTTGCAATCTTGCCGACATGAATTTCAAGGAAAACCTGGGTGAACAGGAAATGTATTGAAATGAGTTGCAGACATAATAGGCGGAAAAGTTAGAAAATTGTGGAAGAAATGGTCAAATATATAAAATCAAGCGGCAAGTGAAGCTGAAAAAACACACAAAGACGCTATCGACAATGCTATACAATAAGTTGTTCCATCTCTGAGATTTCAAAGGCAAAAAGAAAGAATGGAAAAGGTGTTGGCGCTGGCCTAAGACACAACTATTTCAGGCTAATATCGGTTTTGTGTTTGAAAAGGAAAGGTTAAATGGAGGCATTCCGAAAAAATATTGTGGCAGGGCTGGCGGTTGACAATATTTGATAGTGAAAGGTGGTTGTACGAGAAAGCTTGAGACGTGGGTGGTAGTTGGCTCGTGACTTGGCCGTATCAAGGAAGTTGATGATGGCGATTTTATGTTGTTCCCTGAACGGATGGAGGGTTATTGCACATCCTATCCTTCTTATCTAACGTATCTATCTCTGGTGCGCAGTGAATTCAAAATATTTTTTTTGTCAGAATAAATTTAGAATACAATTTGGTTATCTGGAAATGGTAGAAAGCAATAAGCATGCACAATTTCACCAATATTATGTCATAGTTCCTGTTTTTCTGCATGCCTTTTCCCTTTCGCCTTTGCCTTGGCTTACGTTGTATTTTAACAAGTTTTTCGGTTTTATGTTCCACCTTGCCTCGAAAGAAAGAGAGCCACTGGAACGGGTTTCAACTTAGAAAAACACAGTTCATTCTTAAGACAGCAGTGGTGATCCACGATGGAAAACTGCAAAACAGGTTTCTGTGAGATGGCATAATCTGAAACAGTCGACACCCTCTGCATCAGTCATCCAATCATCGGAAATGGGATTTGACCATGACTCGGCACTAAATTCCTACGCCTGGGCAGTCCATATTCCCTACTGATTGACTTGGATACGTGTGGACTCGAACTGAATTGGAATTTTTTTCCAACGTCAAAGAAATACTTTTGTAATACCCCGGAAAAGCAAGAAACCTAAAATAAAGTTGGTTTTCAGAAGTCCGCCAAGTCTCAGTCCAATTTTTTGCATGAATACTTGCTACGAAATACTTTACTCATTTCGGTTTAACCCAAAATGAAAAATAAAAGTTCACACGTATATAATATGGCAGGGAGAAAAAATTTGGAGCATGCATAATATACACCACATACTACTCGTACTCATGCAGAGAAAAAACCTACCACTGTCTATATAAAACAGGGCGCTAACTGACGTATTCATGCAAAAATCTTGAGATCTTGTTTTAAAACCAACTTTGCAAGTTTTATTGCGGTACATGTGAAGCTCACGAAAACGGTAACACTTGATTTGACTTGTATGGTAATCCTAATTTGGAGTGGATACACGATAATATGGTATATCTTAAGCTCTTTGGGATATACGATATGAGCAAAATATTTCATTTAAAAATTGCACCTGCAGCAATTTCAACTTTGACAGAAGGATAAGATGGATCATCTTGTTTACCGTTGGTGCGCTACACATTGACACTGTCGGTATTGAAGATACCACTGCTCTGAAGATACAAGATAAGAGCACTCCGACTCCGAAATAATCATACACAAGATTTTCAAATCGTCGATCATCTCGTAATTTTTAAATTTCAGTAGACGTATTCCTTAAAAATTGCGTTGAAAGTGAGAAATTGAAGCACGAACCATGGACAATTGACAATTGTGTGTGTCAACAAAGTTAAAATGAGCTGTTACCGTTATAACTTAAAAAGCAATCCAATTTCACACAAATTTGGCAATCATATTTACCTCGACTCTTTTCGTAAAACAAGAGCATATTTTTTTTTCGTTTAAAAAAGTGACACACGAAAGCTGTGTAAAAAAGCCTTCTTTGAAACAATACTTAGATTAGATACACGAAATGTCTGTCGAGTATAATCTTTGTTTTGTAAGCTATCAGTTTACAGGAAATGAAAAAGTTTTCTTGTACAAACTGTCAAGATAAGTTGAAAATAAAAACAGCTTTATATTGTCTTTTAATAATTAGCCCTGTTGACAAAAAACTACTTTTACTGTCGTAAACAAGAACAAGATGAAGATTGTAACGACACTCGTGAAGAAAGAGTGCAAACTCAGAAGTAATTCTTGTTTTCTCTTTTTTTTCCTCTGAAGAGACAACAAGTTACCCTGATGCTTCATATTTTTTTCCATCCGAAACTTTTTTCAGCCGTTTTCATTTTTCGTAAGCGGAAAATGTGTCGAACGAATGCTTTCATGCCAAAAAAAATATTATCATTTTAATTCTGCTCCCTAAGGAGCCGTAAACTGTTTATGCTAAGAAAATTTTCCTCGGCGAGTAAAGCACTGAATAAGTTATGCGTCCTAATGCAATCCACCGCTTCATGTCACAACTTTCTCTTTCCACTTTCTCTTTTTATAATAACATAATTTGATGACTACGAATATAATGTCACTCCAAGATATCAACAACTACAACAGATTCGTAACGATTCTCTAATTTCAACCTGAGACTCTAGCTAGATAATAATATACTTTCTCTCTTCGTCAATTCTTAAATGATATAAGTGCTGGTTTTGTTTGGTAGAAGTGGCTAGACTAGGTTGAACGCGCGTATCTTAGCCCATATATTGACGCGAAAAACCAGATGTCGTCTTTATAGACAGGCACTTCACGGTTGTATTATATACGAATGCCAAGATCGTCAGTACACTGACATACCTTCGCTTTGATGTTTCATCATCACATTATATTTTTCAGACGTGAACAGAAGAAATTAGAAGAGGGAAAAACTGAGAGAGACACTCACCACTTTCACCGTCTACATATTTTTCTTTTTGAAGACGCTCCCCGTCAGTTCGCTTCATTTCCCCTTTTAAAAACTCGTATTATTTGGTTCATACTTTTTCTCTCTCTTTCATTCCGCCACGACCAAACGAGGATTTTATAGTAAGGAACAACGCAAAAGAGTAAAAACTTTGTCAAAATGAATCTGTGCTTCTCCTTACGCGGATTATGTCATTTTACTACTACGGACAGCCTCGTAAATCCTTTTTTTAAAGGTTTAGATTTATTTTTTGGAGCAATTCCAGCAACGATATCGTATTGCACCCCCCACACACCGACACTCCACTTTTGCTGGAGCGACTATTTTGTATTTGCGAGGTAGGTGATGCGCTGCTGATGCCCTTTTGAGACTTAAAAAGTTTTTTCATTGCTTTGGCGTTTGCGACGAAGAAAGAAATTGTATGAATTAAGAGTTGTCTCAGTAAAGTAAGATTTTCACTAGAGGTGACAAAATACATATTTATAGTGCGGAAAAAGAGGTCATCGAACATATTCTTAGAGGAGTTTGTAAGACATTCATTCCACCAGGATATTACCATCTCCTTCACTAAATAAACTTCTAAAGAATATTGTACTTGAATCAAGAATTGCTCAAATCTCCTTTAAGCCACACTCGCTAAACTCTTCTATTCGTTTTAAAAAACTTTCTCTTTTTTTTCTTATCCAAACAGTTTATGTTAGTTGGTTCTACTGGTCGTCTACTTATACTTTTCTTTTCATCGGTCATACTTTTCTTTTGTGTCGGTTGGTGTGGGAGTTTTCGTTATTAAAGCAGTTGGAGGAACAAAGAAAATCAGTAGACTGATTTCTCCTCTCTTTTGGCTTCTTTTCTTCAACGATTTTCACCCTTAAAATAAAAAAATCCACTTTGTAGCAACTTTCGAAAGTGATACATTGAAAAAAACTGGCTGTTGAAGGCCCATGTACTGTTGACGACTAGAGAAAAAAATGTGCACAGGATGTGGGATTTTTCGAGAGAGAAAAAAAGTAGTAGTTAGCGTTTGAGGATTCAGTCGTTATATCACGGATAAGTATCAAAAGTTACTCATTGTAACAACTTAAAAGCGAGATCAACGATAATAATAGTAGTTTCAAAAGAGAAAGAGCATCAGGATAAACTTGCCATAGTGTACTTATAATAAGCACCTATACACACACAAAAAATCAGGAGAAAGCAATTGTGACGGCACTTAAAAGAGGGAAAGATGCAGTATGGAAGAATCAAGTCGAGGAGGACAACGGACGGAGGGGAAAAAGCACAACTCTCATACTAGCTTTTAATGTAACTCTTCCTTTAGCCACAAAAGTACTCATTTGATATCAAGAACAACGAGGACGGAGAAGGAAACGCTTCTCAAAGTGGTTGATGGTATGGCAAAAAAAATCCGAGTTGGGAGTATAACTGTAATCCTAATAATAATAATAGTAATAGCAATAATATGTAATGTCATACAGCATGGGTCGGGGTTTACTTTATCCTTTTTTCAGTATTGCTTTCTTATTATTATCATGTACGTTTTCCATTATCATTCTACATGCACAAAATTGTAGCAACTTTATAAAAATGTTTAATTTTTTTTCTATATTGAATATACGTATGTTTATGGAGCACGCATTTGCGAAGGAGCTATATCCTTCTTTTTTTTGTATATTCCATTGCCTATTCCGGTGTAGTTTCCTTTAAAAAAAATAATAACCGTATAGCTTTTTTTTCTCTCTAGTTGCCTATATTTATTTCTTTTTGCTTGCTTTGTGATACGTAAAGGATTATGGAGAAGTAGAGATAAACATCACGCTATTTGAACAACAGACTTTGTGACTATTCCCACTAAGTTGTTTTTCCAAAGTAAAATGTGTCTGCATGCATAAACATAGGAAAAAACAACATCAACAACGCAACACACACAAAAAAAAGTTGCATTTATACACGTCAGAGATATATAGCCGGAGACTAGTTGCAATCTAGTAGTAATCAGACAGAAAAAAAAGTATTCCAATTCCTATACAACCTTAGGGAACTTGAAAAGAAAACTGCACATTCAAGTTTTTTAGTATGAACTCTGAGTTAATAGGAAGTGCTCCGTCTTCTTTTGTAGCTGCTTGAAAAAAAATCAACCTTTGCATAGATTTTACTATAAGTCTTTGAAAATATTTTTTTTCCCTACGTTCCATAGATTTTTCGTCTAGTTCATAAGTTTAACTCGGAGATTTTAAAAGGGCTTCAAAAAAACGAAGAGTTTTCTTTTCTAAGAGTAAAATTTCTTTTTAAAATCCACCCTGTTAAATTTCAAGTATCAAGAGAGAAGTTTTTACCACAGGGGAAAGCTGAGAGTAGAAAAAAAATGTAACATGTTAACTTGTATTCATTAGTTTACTCATCATAGGTTTTAGCAAAAAAAAATGCCTAATTCTTTCTCTTGCCATTTGCCTCTATTTTTATGCTGCTACTAACGCTTCAGCTTTTGGCTCAAGTTTCACAGAGTGAATACCTAGTCGACAAGTGCTGCGTTGTTTGCCACGACTCAACTCCATGTCCTCTTGGTAGTATTCTTCACTCTCTGGCCAAGTTGTATGCTTTTCAGAGCCAATCTGCGAGTTTCCCTTTCACTCGACGCTAGTTGAGTTTTGAACGTTGAGCAAAGCGGACTGCGCCTTCCGTTTGTCTCGAAAAAAGTCTTATTGGTGCTGTAACCTGTTAAGGGAAACATTTTTGTTTATCATATTCCGAAGAAAATAAAAGAAAGCTAAGACAGGAATACTATTTCTCTGTTTCTTTGATATACTTTCGCGTTTAAATAGGCGTAAAAATGCTATAAACAGATAAGATTCCAGGGACAACTGAGATAAAGCGAAATACAAACCCCGGTGTGCATCTTGGGTATAGACGTGCCTCTATAGACATAAAAAATAACATGATCTTTCCCGTTTTTTGACTACTTTCACTTTGGCAGGTGGCAGGTTGTTGTATTGCCTTAGTTTTCTTGGAGTTTCCCGTTAGGAAATACTTGTGTCTATTTTCTCGCCGACAAGTACAGAACCCTGTGACAAATCCACACCTCATCTCCTGCTTCCTTAACTTGACATGATCATGGACAATGTAGAAAACTGCCACCTTAATTCTCACCTGTGGTGCTTCTGACGCAAAAGAAAGGCCTACGAATTTTCAGCTCTCTTTGTTCGCCTTCTCTACTGAGAAACGAGAAAGGAAGTACAGTTTTTATCATTATTGGTGTTAATAGAAAAACAGCTCCGGTGACAAGACGGATATTTTTTGTCGTTTCTTTTTTTTCTCTCTCTCTCTCCAACTTTACTTAGCAAGGCTTAACCTTCGTCAGTTTTGATTTTACTGTTTCTTCTTTGTGCAGCGGTAGTTTGTTGCTCGTGGATTGTACTAGAGTGCAATGTTTGAATACGTGTGAACAAGTTGTTTCCGCGAAAGTAAGCCGTTAAAAGGATGCCATACCACGAGAGCGTGTGTGTATGTGAATTCACTTCTTGCTTACATTTTTGCCAAGAATAAAGGCCACTTTCTCCTTTACGACACCACACACAGAAGAGAAAAAAACCACTTGCAACTACTATTTCACTTTTCTATCTCTCTCTCTGTCAACAAAAAACAACTTTTCCCTCCTTCAAAACATTCTCATTTTTATCCGGAAAAAAGGACCAGTCCTTTTTTTTTGGTACCCTGGTGCTGTGTATATGTTACACAAAAGTTAGTCAAGTTGACTTTTGCCAAAAACTTGTTTCCCTTCTTTTGGCTCCCACTTGTCCTTCATCGCACTCTCTCACACATACTTGGTCAAATTGTACAATTTTTCCTCTTTCCCCTACTGTGGACAAGTGTGTTTCAAATATTTGTTCCTTGTGATATCCGCGCCCTAATATACAAAAACTCAAGTTTGATAACTAGCTATATATAGCAAACACACTCACCCTTAGAAAAAAATCTCGGGTCGTCATATTTTAGTGTGTCTGTGTATATTTGTGAGAAAGTTTTTATACATTTTATTTTCTCTTTGCAAGTGGTTTGGTGCAACTCATGATGAATTTTTCCCTACACACAGCAGTATAACCAATGACATAATCTAAACAAAAAAGTGTGTCTTGATCTCAGTATAAAACCCTTTCCCTTCACATACATCAATTTTCACAAGCTGGTAAAAGAAAAAAGATCTTGCTTAGATTGGTCTCAGCTTATGGACAAAAAGAAAACATAATAATATCTGGCCATAAGCAGGAACATTCCTAAGGATGTAAAAGAAAAAGTAGTAAATTGAACAGCGGCAAAGGCATCAACTCACACACGAGAGGAAAATCGTAACAAAGGCTCAGCATCAGCCAACAACAAGAATATCTATAGCACTACGACGACTACTCCTGCTTCTCCTCGAGTATCCGTTGTCGTTTCGCTTTCTCTTTTTCTCCTTCTTTCTCAATATTTCCCTCTCACACATAAACTTTGAGCAGTGGTGTTGGTGGTGGACTAGTGGAGTCCTCGAAAAACAGTGCTTTTTGTGTTCACTCTTTTCAGTCGAGAGAGAAAAAAACGGAGACTGTTGTTAGTAGTCTGGTCTCTGATGCCTTTGGCTTTCCTCAGCTTTTCATAGCCAAAAAAATAAGAGTAAGGCAGCAGCCACGAGAAGAACAAGTAGTAGGAGTGAGATTCAAACTGCTTTCCTGCTGCCAGTACATTTATATATGAAAAAAGTGCGAGCACATACACATATACTACACAACAAGCGTATAAAGTAAAAAGGAAACGTTATACCTACGTATACAAAAAGGGAAGAAACAGCGTTTTTATTACGTCTTACTTGCCAACGATTTTACCCCACCCAATGCCCTCTGCTTGAAAAGGTGTGGTAGATTTCGTCACATTTGATATACGTATCTACATAGATATATATAATACATGTATGTGTATATCTGTGTGTACCAAAGACATACGCTTATAGAATCTTTGTTTATGTGTGAGTCTGTGAGCCACGCGCCTGCTAACAATTTTGTGGCATGATCATCAACTTTATGCTTGTTCCAACTTGTGAACCCTGCTTATGAAATGACGTACTCAAAGCATTAATGGTAAAAGAACGACAGCTCAAAAAGCCATACTTTCAAAAAGTTTCGCATAACCATAAAATTAAATTGCAAAGGAAAAAAAGGATCGGTTCATAAACTATTGAACCTTTCACTAAACGAACGGAAGACAGTCTTCTCACGTTCAAACCAACGGCAAAATCACCATTTTGTTTCGTCTTTATTCCGCATTCTCTTCGTGGGAAAGGTTGATTGAAAATTAGTTGGAATAAAACCCATAATCGTCTGAACGAAAACAAAAAAAAGAAGGAATTTCGTGCTTTTATCCGAAGATACATCACAAAACCCCCATCAACAATAACAACAAACAGAGTATCAACACCATCAGGAATAACAACAAGTTACTTTTTTTTCTTTTCGCCAGGAAATACAAGGAGAAAAAAGGTTTGTTCCAAATAATACTTTTGTTTCCGCCTTGTTTCTTTTATTTTTCTCTCTTGACTGCCACAGGTATTATTATAATATACGTGTAAATAGGTTTTCCCCTCTTGTTGTACACGTTTTTTTTCTGTTATGTTCCTCCAAACAACAACTTGTTCTTGTATCAAAATTCAGAAGTAGTCTTACCGTTTTTCTCTCCTACCTGGTCGGGATCTTCCTTGATTCAGAATGCATGAAGGGCTAAGGCTATCTTACCCTTTCTACGAAACTAGAAAAGCTCTCACTTTTTTCCTACCTCTGGCCAAAAACTTATACTCGGGGAAAGTTGTTGTGGTTTTTACTTTTTTAAAGGATGCTTTTTGTATGCATTGCCATGTATTATAGATACCTTTTGGCTTTATTATACTTTCTATTAAAAAATATGTACAATGTTTCCATTATGTATAGCCTCGTAAACGGTTCTATTATATGAAACTTTCTTTTTGTCGTTGAATACATATGAGCAGCAGTTGCACAAAAAAGGAAAGTAGCGAGCACAACCTCGTTATTTTCTCCTCTTTTTGACGTTCAATTTCGCTTTCTTTCCATCAGTTTTCTCTTAGTAGCTCATGAATTTCGCATTCTTCCACTTTTCTATTCTATTTGGTCGAGCTGTGGCAATGAAAAAAAAAATAGCAAGAAAGAAAAAAAAACACCTGTCGAAAACCGTTGTGCTTATGTAAATTACATACAGTATGGTGTACGTTTTTACTCACCTGTTGTTTGTTGCTTTTGTATCATACTGACTGCAGCCTTTTTTTATATTTCAACCCGGTTCCCATGCAGTTTTTAGGCTACTATGCAATTTCACACTGTTGCGTTTCCGCTTTTACGTGGGAAATGCGATAACAGGATATCACACTTGTACGTAAGTGTAAAAACGTAGATTGGCTCAATAGCTTTCTCCGATTTCCGTCTCTTTTGTTTGTGACAAAAAAAGACACTATGAATAAGTAGTTGGTCTAGCCATCGAAATTACTTTTTAAAAACTTTTTCTTTAAAAAGCACAGTAGTGAAAAACAATGAGTGTGCAAAGGTTCTATTTGAAATAAAAATTGTTTTTGAGTGTTTTTATTGTTCTTTTGACGCATTACTGGTTGCATGATTGAAGGCGGTTACACTACTCATCGATTTGACAGAGTGCAAACGAGAAGTCGACGAGGAGGAAACTTTTAGTGGTTGCAATAATAATAACCCATTTCCGAGATGGGTTTGTAAATAGCAAAAGTACAGACTCCAGTCAAAGGAGCAAGCAAGCTTTGTCCCGCTAATATCATTTACTGTGTCAAAAACCTCTTTCCCTACAAACCTTTACGGGAGTAGAACTGTATGTACTTGGTTCAATAAAGGGGCTAGCTTTTTGAGTGTATCGGAGGGAGTAAATGCACATATGAAGTACAGTGAAAGCTATACTTTAAACTGAAATTTATGGGTGGAGAAGGTTTTTCCCCTTCCTGTTTTTAATGCATTGATTTCATCGCTGATGTTGCAAGTTTTGCAGGTTTATTCAATTATAGTTTTTTTCCTGCGTTACTACACTTTTGACTTTATTTTATCGACATTTACAATCCGCAACTTTGTATTACTGGCTGGTATATTATTTTTTAAACAGTAAAAAACCATTCAATTCAATGATTATTGTCATATCTGCGAATTCTAATAGAATCTAGTTTTTCCTTCAAACTTTTTGTTTAATAATTCACTTAAACCCGCCACTTTACCCCATTCCACTGTCTTCGCCAGCGTTAAGAAAAAAAACTTTCTGACAGAACAAAAAAGAAGTTATTCTTTAAGAGAGTAAGTTTTCCGTACAATACTGCCCAACTTTTTTCATTGCCTTGTTTTTTTACATGTAACTTCTCAAGATCACTATCATGATCAAATTATTTACTGCTGTCTATAGAACATAGCTGAAGACAGGATCTTAATAACGTTGTGTCAATGTGGGCGTTGAGATCTCGACGGAGAGCGGGAGAGAAAACATGCTAAATTAGCTAGCTTATACGATTATTAACCCTGTCAGTTTATTGCAGCCTCCAAGTTTGTCGCAGTTTCCTGACGATGATCAATGGAACAGGAATTTTTCCTTGCTCTCAGTCTTCTCACGACGAAAGAATGCACCGAGTAGTCAGTAGTAATCGATGAATTCAAGTGTATATTTCTCCCTGATGTAAGCTCAGAAAAAAATATCCCGTATAACTGCCTAAAATGCCGTTGAGTGTGCAATCATGTAGAATTTATTACTGACTTTGACAATGATTTTCAGTGTAAGATCCACAACGCAGATTCCATTTCATCCTTGAGAGAGAAAAAAAAACTCGGGCTTTTTAGTCATTTACGAGTATTATATGGGGAACAGCAAGTTAAACAGTTTTTGCTTATAATTCTGAACGAAAAGTGCGCGTTTCAAGTTTCAATACAAAAGAAAATCACGGCCAAAATGGGTATCATATGTACTGTAAAAAATAAGATAAGGCATATTTAGTTGTTTTCATTTTTCTTCTAATCCTTCCAAAAATGCGTTCTCTCACCATGCTGTGTGTCTTACCTAATGTAATATTAAACCTTGTATTGTTTGATATTTGAGACAGGATATTATATCGATTGCTTGTATCTCGGTGTATGAATATTTACTGGTATCGTGAGGACGCTGCTGAGATGTATTGCTCCACGGGTAGAAAATTTTCTTATCTTGTATCTTATGTGAGATAGAAAAAAGGAGGAAAAGGCGAACATTATAAGCCGTTTTTAAAGAGATTCATGTAATTTGTCGGAACGAAGGAAAGGCTGGATTGGATGTGGCTGTGTAATGTATTCAAAAGCTATTTCGGCTTGGAGATAAAAATAGTAGTATGCAAACTACGTTTTTTTTTCT
>VICI01003874.1:0-12148 GCA_019593645.1 Akabosia matsudoensis
TAAACGTATTTTGCGTTGAGACCAAAAATAATCATGATCATACTCGACCCGCTATACTAAATAAAAATGTAATACTATATCACAGCTTTTGCATTTATAAGGTAAATAAAAACGTTTTTCTTGTACTTCTACTTGGCTATCTACAAACGACAATGAGCTGAGCAAATACGGTTTTTTATGTCACAGGGTATAAAAAATATATAACTTAAAAGATATATTTGAAAATCGAAACTGAAACTCGAACGTAATAAACAATATCTAACTTAAAACTGGATTGAAAGACAATTGGAACTGATTGGCAACAACTGATTGAATCTGCTCTGCAATCAATGATGTATGTAACACAGTAGCTAACTAACTGAATTGAATTTAACGCACTGATTGTAATAAAACAAAACACAAAAATTAGTAGAAAAGTGACTCCTGGCTGGATTGGTTGCAGTCCATGTAGCAGGAGGAAGAGCTGAAGGAGGCTGAAGAGGAGTAGGAAGACGAAAGGACAGCTCTTTGACGAACAAACATTCTTCGTGGCTGCTCAGGTGTGGAGGACTCAGATTCAATTTGTGAGTTGATGGAATTCTGTTCCTCTGCGTTGGCCAAAGCCTCGAGCATCTCGTTGATGTGATTTTGCTCCATCTCGGCAGCGTGGTCAAACTCCATCACAGAGGAAACCTTGCTGGCAGAGGACGACTTTGGCTTTTGAAGGAGCCCAAAGTACTTGTTGAGGTTGACACGGGCAGTCTTGGCAATACGCTTGAATGGAGAAACTCGTGAAGCAGTCTGTAATAATAAGAAAAAAATAAAATCATAAGTAACTTGTTCACAACGTTATCGATCTGAGCTGACCAACCCGGCAATAAAACTTTAATGATATTTTTTGTTCATGGATATGTAAACTTACCGATTTGCTTGCACGAAGAGTGCTTCCAATCACTGGAGTAGCTTCAACAGAAGCTGGAGTGGAGAGAGTAGCGTTCCTTGAAACGTGGCACATGTTGAATATTGTTCCAGCAAACTTTTACTTTTGCACAAAAAAAAAATTTAATGTGAAGCTATGAAAGCTTTACTGTGCGAACGAGTTTTGCGAGTTTGAACACAAAAAGTGTTTTCACGTGTGTGTATTTGAGATCACGCAAGTTTTTCTAAACTTGATGTTCGTGTTTGAAATGTAAGCGCAACAAACAACGATTTCTAAGCGAGTACAAAAAATTCTACGAGAGCGTTGTGTCTTGGTGAACAACTGAGAGCAGAATGTGACTTGGGGTAAGAACCGAGACGCTTTATATACCCGGACTACTTCATGATTGGAACGTGTCAGGTGGTGTGCCAAGCACACTACATAGTTTCTCAACGTTTTTTTACTCTATTCAACCCTCATCTCTCTCCCTTCCGTATACTTCGTTATTTTTTCTGTGCATAGAGAAGGGTAGCTTTTCTGTGGGAACTCAGCCGTCCAAGTCCAAGCTTGAATGTAACATAATAGCGCAATCCAGTAAAGTATGCAGGGATCACGAAATAACGATCCCTGCATGTGCTTGAATAGTTATTAGAACGAAAACGCATCTCCCTTTTTTTACCGCGCACTACCAACCGAGGGTTATACTCGTGCTAGCAGCCTAAATGTTTTGTGTTATTAGTTATTTATGCTTGTTGCGAGTGGTAAGCTTTTTCAAGCAGAGATCCAAACGTGGGAAAGCAGACGTCCACATCATCGTCGCTCTTTCTGCCTCATCTTTCTCGACAAAAGAGTTGTGGCCCTTTTGGGAAATCACTCTATATTTACAAAAGACTCTTTTTATACTTGAAAGGGTACCTCTATATAATTTTTCATATAACGTAAATTATGACAGAGAGCCCTTTACCAAAGTTAAGACCATGAAAAAATATAGAAAGATGAAAAACAGAATAACAAGTTGCTTTACGTTTCAAATGACATGTCTCGAGTAATAATAATATAAATCTCTAGCCCAACTTGTAAACATATAAAAGTTTTCCGCAGTAGTGGTTATTAGAAGGAATACTTTACTTGCCATCAAAGATCATCGCTGTGGCCTAAGATTTCGTGTCGTCCAAGAAAGAGAAATAAAGTAGAAGAAAATGATGAAGCGGAAAAAATTCTTTGGTGGCATATATTCTACCTAATCCTCTCCTGTATGCATATAATTTTCCAGAAAACTCTGAAAAGTGTAAAAATGAAGAAGAAGAAAACGTCGGTAGTTAAACGAGATAATACACAGAGCCCCTTGGAGATAACCCAAAGTGGAAATACATTTTCGTTCTTGGAGCGAAGATAAAGGGCGAAAAGAGATGAAACTTAATACTTTAACTCATTTCTTATGTATTTGTATGTCATTAAGAAACGTTAGAGCAACAAAAGCAAACCAAAGCTTAAATGGAATCCTACGTGTACTTAACACGGATTTTACTAGCATTATAGAAGCCTTTGCCGTTTTTATGATGAGCTGTACAGTCCCGTCGTAAAAAATAATAACACAAGTGTTTGAGTACAGGATTGGAACATGTCCATGCAGGAATGTCTTCAAAAATACATAGTCAATAGTAATCATCTCGGAAACTTCGAAAGAGCAAAAGCTATTATAGTTTTAAAAAGACCCCCACGCAATCTCTTCGTTTCATCTCTCTCTCCTCTTTTGCTCCCGATCTTTTTTGAACAAGAAGAGAAAAAAAATGATCCTTTTTCAAACATCATCATTATTTTACTTGCCCACATGAATAGACTCGAACGTTTTTTTTCTCTTCTTCTTCATTGTCCTTCTCATCTCATCTTTTCGGTCGTCTCCACTTTTTTTCCTCTCCCTCTACAATCTCAAAACCAAATAATAATCTTGGAAGAAGGAATGAACACCTGCTCGTGTCAAACATGTACGTTCTACCCAGAAGGGTTCCCACGATTCTCTACTTTTCTTCCATCTCCAGTTTTTTTTTTTCGTGTTGGTCTCCCACTTACGTGAAACTGTGCAACAACAAAAAGATCATCATCATCGTCAACAAGACGATTCCAGTGGAAGAATCAGTAATAAAAAAAACATTGAATTTTAAACAAGAATAAGACGAGAAAAAAAAACGTTGGGATGCTTGTACTTTGTGTGTGCTCGGTTTTGTTACTTCAAACACGATAATCATGTAGTAGCTAGTGATAAAAATAATTTTCCTCTTTACTTGTGCGGCAATTGTATACCTTGCGTAGATGTAATGCAAATAGCATTGTTGCAACACTATAGTCCAAAGAGCTGTTATATAGATAAATGTATTACCGTATTAACTCAAGACTTTGGAGAGAAAAACGAAAACGTTTTCGTTTCTTTAAAGGTCTACACGTTTTTATCCTTCCTTGTCGTTTCTTTTCCTCGTTTGCTTCTCAACGTCTCGTAAAAAGATCCAGATTATTTAAGTGCACTGGACCGAAGAATAAGTCTCTTTCATAATGACGTTTTCACTCGCTCGTTTTCTTTTTACAATAAAAGGGCTCATTTGTGTGTGTAGTTTGGATGCATAACAGCAAATGAAGCAAGGTTTTGACTACGCTTGAAGAGTCGAAATTAAATGCATTTGAGATTTACGCGTAGAAAATTCATGAAAAATATGTAGTATATGCAAGAGCCTAGGCTGGATAATATAATCATAACAATGAACAAAGGGTATTCCGTGTAAATTGAATTGGGGGTTTCTTGAAATCAATTTTCCATTGAGGTGGCTGGAAACTCATGCTTTCATGAATTTTTAAATTGTGTGCAAGCCTTGTCTAAGCCTTTTGTGTGACAATACAACAGTTAGCGGGCACAGATAGATTTACTCCTTTTCATCTCTTCTAGTGGCTGGAAACTCATGCTTTCATGAATTTTTAAATTGTGTGCAAGCCTTGTCTAAGCCTTTTGTGTGACAATACAACAGTTAGCGGGCACAGATAGATTTACTCCTTTTCATTTCTTCTAGAAGTTCTGCAGATTTGTTGCATGAAAAATGGAGCAAGACGGAAAATTAAAATCACAAATTTTTGTTAACTTTAATTTTCACATCGTTTTGTGTAATCAAATTTTTTGTTAGATGAAGCGGGCGAATATTCGGCACTGACATATCCTTCAGGAAATTCACCTACTTTTCTATTCAGTGTCACCTATTTTTGAAAATAACTTTTATTTAAAAAAGATTATTCCGACGTTTCGATCGCCTCTGAAATCCTTTTCAAGGGCAAAGTGAAACTTTAACTGAAATCAACCCTTTAAACTGAAATTAATGATGATCAGAGCTTGTTATAAATATGCAACCTGCAACATGAACCGCACGCAATAAATAATTACAAATTACCAGTCTAGGGTAGATTCAGAATCGAAAAGAAGTGCACTTTGCTTTGTTCAGCATGAAATTACATCTCCAGCGTTTAGAATTACGCACCTTATAAATCCCGTTTTTATATCTAGAAAAAAATATTACTCAATTCGCTCAGAGAAAAAAAAAGTTGAACAAGTCTCTTTGTTCAGGTAAGGTGGGTATCCGGGGTAGGATCTTTGTGCACCTGAGAATGTAACGTGACTCATCCCTTGATTTCGAAAAGGGTAAAAGAACGAAGAAAAGAACTAAGTGCAGGTTACTGTATTATTATCGTCCTCCGAAACGAGTTCGTCAAAAGAGAAGAGAAAATGATCATGAACAAAGAACAAAAACGCTGATAGATGACACACATTAACAGAGGTACCGTATATGAGTAATAATAACGCATAGCTTCATTAATTCGTCTGTACAGTTATAATTTTCGAAAAAATTAATACACAATTCTCAAATTACACATATACCATAAACCAAAAGTGAAGATTTTTGAATCTGATTCTTTCATTTGACTTTGCGAGGACACTGAAACCGCACGTTTGATCTTATACAAACAATGTGTTTGCAGAAATGTTAATGGGCTCGCGAACTATGTAACTGTAACCCTACATTTTTTTCTTGTACCTTCCAGGAAGATTGGCATTATAACGGGGAAAGTAAATCACGAAAATAAGCCATAGTTGATAGTAATTTGTAGCCGGCATCAGCAGAATCGGCCATCGCCACACGATGGAAAAACTGAAACTTGATCAGTGAAACCTGTTGCTTTCAGTTCGTAGTTAGCTACATAGAGGGAAGCATTCAAAGATGGAAAGGTTTAACTAGCTGCGGAGAGTTTGTGCGAAGAATGAGAAAGAACGTCGATTCGAACGTATGTATTTCAGTCGGGGCGAAATGCGATTGACTTTTACCCTATCAATCTAAAATCTTAACTTGATTCTTTTTTTTTAATTGCAAAGTAAGCTTGTAGCTTGAAAATGTTAAATTCTCCCATTTTTAAATGCATTATTACCAGAATCTTTTGCCTTTCACGTTCAAATCTTTAAGCCCACATAAATGGTGAAAATCCTAACTTGTATGCAATGGTCATTCGGTCGCGTAAAATATGTGACATGTTATTTATTACACATATAAAATAATTCCTTATTGATAAATTGAATTTTTTAAAAACATTTTTCTCCTTAATCTCTAGTAATTTATTTCTGTGCTTTCCTTAGCGTTACTAGTTTCATGAATATTTAATAATATAAAAAGGTTGTTACAAAATGAATGCACGGACGTAGCATGTAGCTTTCAAGTTGGGACAACAAGTGGTTTTTGTTCACCAAAATGAAAAGTAATGTATTGTATAATACAGTTCCCCTGAAAGAAAAGACAGTGTTGTTGTTGTCATCCTAATCAACATCCACTAAAATTACCCGACACTAATAGTTACGAAGCAATTTCTGAAGTATTCATGCATCCACACATTATTTACCCATGTGTTTGCACAGCTCAGATAACAAAGTTGGTTTCTCGTCGTCATGTGAGTTGTCGTCGGTTGAAATGATTGTGCATACAAGAAAGAACGCAAGAGGCAAAAGTGATCTGCAACAAAGGGCGAAACAGTGAGTCAATCAGTCGAATGGAATCTCGACAAGGGGCAAAAACACATCACATCATCGTTCGTCATCCTCACCATCATCATCACCAACCCAAAGCAACACTCATGACCAGCATGAGGAACACATAATAATAACAACAAGAATCTCCGTCGACTTTTATAATAATAAGTAATAATGTAAGCGGTGATGGTGGTAAGTTGTAAATACGTTGTGTGTGTGTACACAGTAAACAAGGAGCAGTCATCTCAACTTTCAGGCAGATACGGAAGCCAACGAAAGGAGCGAGCTGGGAAGACTCAGAGAAGCCGTTTCCCACGGTTTACCAAAACTCTCGCCACACTAGAGCAGGGCTGAGTTGAATAGAAGCTCAGCTCGTGCCAAACAAATGGCTAAAGCGGGTTTCACTCTAACCATATGTTGTCCATGCATGTGTTGCTCACAAAACCTATCAACCAGTCGAACCAAGGATCATATAGCCATATAACTTCATAATAATACTTATACAACCCGTAGTATAATACGAATCATCATGAAATGCATACAGCAAAGAAAAAAAGCAAAACATGACTGTTCGTTTACGGATATAAGTATATCCACGTACCAATTACATCTTCTGAAAACCTTTCACAATCGCTTAGCAGTAAAAGGACTTCTTTAACCTTTCGTCCTATCTTTTCTCGACTTTATGTATGCAAGACGACGCAGTGAGTGAGCGAGCTGTACCTTCACAATAAAAAAGATCATAAATATTTTTTTGTTGCCTGTCTTTTACAGCGTCATGCTTCCACTTTATAGAGAAGGTCACGCATGCAGTGTTATCTGATACGATTTACAAAAGGTTCTTTAGATGAGATTATAGATGTATTCTCTTTAATACCAATTCAAATTATGCCTAAATACTTTTTAAAAAGTATCTTGGTGCTACACTTGCAGTGGGTTTAATCAGTTATTTTGATGAGTAACTGACAATGGTGCAATTGGGTACATATTATTTTGTAACGATGGCGAGTGTCAACCCTGCCCATCATAGTTAAATGATCGTATACGGAAGGTGTATACGTGAGTTTTTTACGGCCGTTACTGAGAACCCTTTGGGATTTTGGTGTATGATTCAAATAATATCCGCGCACTTGAGCACTACAGGTTTCAAAAGGACAAATGTTAGGCCTAATATTTATTTTTTAAATCTGCGGCACTCAAACTAGGTACATGTATGTTAAGCATCGTATGGCCGTATTCAATATTGCAAAGATGTTGCAAGATTTTTGCTTAATCAAATAAAAGATTAAATATGCACTTAACTTAGGCTTTTTTGTGTTTGCGAACGGCATACATTTGGTGAAAATAGAAAAGTGTCGTTTGACCTACTTGATGAATCCGTGACCCCTTCAATATAAGTAAAAATTTAAAGTACTAGGTCAAAAAATAATCATCATTTTGATGCATAAATACATTGCTTCGGGTTACGATCACGCAGAAGTATCCAGGGAAGTAAGTATGAAGTAACAATCGCGTGATCCGATAACAACAGAAGTTGGGTGAGCAAAGAGCACTTGACCTTTCGGTTTCTTAAACTTTTTACGTCAGTATCTATGCTAAACTTACACGAGCCAAAGTACAACAGGCTCTTATCGATGAGATAAGGAATAAAATTTGAAACTGCTTTATAATAAAAAACATGATATGAGTTCTGGAAAAGTTTCTTGTTCCTTCCATTCCCTTTCCTGCATTCGTTATTTGCAATCTGAAGTTCAAAGTTTTTATCCTGCGGCTTGATCTTTGAGATTCAAATTACAGATAAACATTAATTTGTAAAAAATACCTATGTCAGTCTGGATTGGCAGAGTGTGCAAGGTCTGTTTCAATCTGTATAATATATGGTCAGTGCTAAAAATGTGGTGGTAAGATACATGAAGGGGGTAAACGCGTACATTTACGAATTTTTGAACCATAGTTAACTAGGAAGGATTTAACTTTTTTAAATTGAAAATGAAATATCGCTCAAGATTATTACAAGGTTGCGAAACAATTCCTGATTATAGACAGAAATAGAAATGCCACCAGAGCAGATACTGATTACAATTCTTGAAATGCAAATGGTAATTCTAATTGACTTTTCCCTTGAAATAGACCGAAATGACACCATTTTGTTGTACAACTTGGGAATGCTTGAAGGAAATATTTTCCCCGAGGCATTTCCAATGTTTATGAATGAGGTGTGAAAGGTGTTGGAGATGTGTCTACTTGAGAAATTCTTTGTTGCAACTTGAATGCAGCCAAACCTATGTGGTCTGTGAAATTAATCAAAACCCTCTCATACACTAATACCATTAGCGTGCCATCATTATCCACAGTACCACCTGCTGAGAGCAATGAAGCAAAACCCATCACTTTTGGCCCGTTGCTACTCCTCCCCTCAACAAAACAAAACATCGTACTCTTCGAAAGCTACACGGCACCGTGGGAACGAGACTGGCATCAGATGCAAGAGTTATTTCGTGCATATTTATAGTCACCAAAATCCTATACTTTGATATTTATATCTGACTTCTTGATTGCACCTCAACCAAATTCGCTTTACATCCAAATTATTACACAACAAATGGTTTTCTACTATCAATATCTCGCGCTAACAAGCCTAATGTTAAATACTTTTGCAAAATCGATCTAGTCCGACGCTCAACAGGTTATATATTTCTTGCTACGAGCAAAATGAATACTGCAATACTGCAGTAAACCTGCGTGGATGGATCTTTCACTTAAATCATGTTTATCTATTTGGCAAAATCTGCATATTTTCCGGTCGTAAATCCAAAAATATTATAAAACTGTCGCGTATTGCTGGTAATTATGCAATTTTTAGCAGGCGTTTTGTACAATGTTTTATTATTATTTTTATTAAAAACATAGTTTGTCTAATTATTAACGACCGACCTGAATGACAAATGCATCTTTGCATAGATATTTTGAAAATTCTATTTTACATTATATCAGCTCAGAGGGATCGTTTTAGACAAATTCTTACATGACAATAAAAATAAGTCATGCTGTAACAGCAGGACAGGAAATATAACTTTGTAAGTCCACGCCCACTATGCCCTTGCTCTTCTGTTGGGTTTTCACATTAGCCTAGGGTATCGACCGTTAATATGCAATCTATCATTTAACATATTATCGCGCTAAAAATCTGGGCAACAAAAGCGGTAACAATGGAGACGGCGGAAATGGTGTATAACAATAGTCGAAAGTATGAAGTTCAAAAACATGTTGAAACTATGGTAATAAAACAAAGGTATTTTTATTGTTGTGTAAGGGTCGCTATCATTCACGGATCGTGACACTCGTGCCCCGGCCGCAGTCTCAGTGTAGTTATAAAGTGTTCAAGTATCTATTCTGGGAACTGGGTGTGGCTTCAAATCGGTGGGATAGCTTGGGAGGGTGTTATTGCTACAAATGCTTGTGGCCGGATACGTTATGCACTGAAATGAAAAGTACACGTAATTATTATTACTGGCTTGCTGTACAAATAAAAAAAGCCTACGCGTACATGCTGTTCCATTCATTCCCTCAAAACGTTGTACTCTTCCGGAGGTATGATTACCGAAGCGAAAATAATATTACTGAAAATGATTTTATTAATGGAACCGTATCGTTCAATATTTCCAGGCTATTCGTTGCTTTAAAAATAGTAAAAATCAAAAATAATACCACGCAAGGTGGTTAATAAAATGCCCTCAAATTTTATGTATTAGTGTCGTGTCAGATCTCTGCCTAAAGTAGGAAGTAAAAATGATATGGATGGAGATAACTATGTTTCATCAAAGTCATGGACATGGACAAAGAGGTGGATCAACAGGTATTCGGCCCAACTCCGGAAGGGGAAGCAGGCTATGATTTTCCGGCAGGACGCGTGTGCCTGTGTAGCAGTTTTGCTTTGATTTTTTAAACGAAGTGCTGTTTCCTATTGTTAGCTCAGGCGAAACGACGAGATAGCCCGCAAAGCTCCTACACTTGACTCACATATTGTTTCCTTTTGTTTTGACTGATTTCTAGAAACTTATTTTTTTAACCTTTCAAAAGAAATCAGTCGAGATAGCCCGCAAAGCTCCTACACTTGACTCACATATTGTTTCCTTTTGTTTTGACTGATTTCTAGAAACTTATTTTTTTAACCTTTCAAAAGAAATCCTGGCCTAAGTACAGATTCATTGCTTCATTTTTTTTACTCCGGAATTCGTCAAGCCGTTTGAATCAGTTATCTTGTTAACTTACTCATCTACTCCTGTAATGTCATTGAACACACATTATTTGGATCAACCATCCTCGTTTAACATGCTCATTTTACCCCTCTTTCATTCACATTGCACTAACTATTTTGTAGCGAATAGCAATTGTGCGAATATTTTAGATAGTCATATAGTTATGAATTCTTTGTGTACGTTCGAAGCAATTCATCGTCCATAATGTATAATTTGATTCTTTCATCTTTAAACTCATATGGGAGCAAAAACCAACAAAAACTTCACGGTCCATATTCAATTCATATCTTACAGTGATTTGATTTCTTGTTCCAATCCTCTCACTTTTGGTATGATAATTAAGTTCCTTTAAGTAAGAACATGTTATGCATGCTAAAAATTGTGTGTAGCTATATAACACGGTTTAATTAGAATTATATGTAATCATAAGAGCAGCTTTAGGCTATATGTTTTAGTTGAATATGTGCGGACGTGAGGCTTGGTGCTATCTTTTTGCACATCATTTGTTCCATTTTCCCACACATTAGCACTAAATCACTTCTCTTTGACGAGCACACCTCCTCCGCTGTCTACACGAGGTAAAAATGCATTTTATTTTGCGTGTTTGGTTTCATGCAGTTGTTCTGAATGAGTTAATGTGATACTCATCGTATTATGTGAATCGTTCTCTGGTGCACCAGTTACGTTTATGTTATGTTATGCCTTGTTGTAATTCTATTGATGAGCTTCTCTATCTTTGTCAGTTCTGATAAAGTATGTGCATACCTAAACCAACAAATATTACTACATTCACTGAAATATGTTTTACTATCTAACTTTCATGATCGATGTAGGTTTATGTTATCTATTCCGCGAGAACAAAGACACGAAAGTAAAAGTGAAGAGGAGCTTCTTTGACTTGGATAACGTCTCGCAAAACCTCTCATTCTGCTAAATTGGAATAGGTGAAGGTTAAATCGAGTATTTAGCTTTATTGACAGCACATTCCCATAATTAGTCTGGTAAAGTTCAACAGGATGCCTAATAGAGCAGTAGTTCATGTTCATCGCGTTTGTTGATAAGCTCGTATTAACGCAGAGCAGGGATAGTTGACATGAACTTATAACCGCTGAGGATGAAAAACATGCAATCACTTTTTTATGCAACATCTCAACTTCTGTTCACGTTACCTGTTCAGCGTGTGACTATGTCCGACCGGGATGTAAGTCATAAGTTGAAGGTTGAATCGAGAGGCAATTCACTTTTTTTTAAATTGACATTTATGGACGACAGAAATTTTAACAGAAAAAGGATAAGAGTGCAGATGATTAGATGATATGCTATGTGTCGTAACGATGCCTATGTATCGTTAAGTGAACTGCATTCGGATAATTCAACGGGAGGAAGTCTTGATCTTGAAAATCAAGGTAGGTATCGTACGTTTCAGCAGCGTCGTAAGCACGTCAAGCCTATTAAATGCATACACATAATATTTATAAAACAAACAAAACTACTCCTACAAAAATGAGGTTAATCACACTCTGACATATTGAAGTTTATGCAAATCTGAACTGAGCTGATGTACTCAATTTTCATTCATTTCGTGCGTTTGAATAAATTTTTATGCTTAAGTAAAAATAAATTATGACAACCGAAGCCTGTTCATTTTACAAATTTTGGCCAGAAAGATAACGATCTTGACTTACATTGCCCAAATAGATTGCTTATTGGAGGAAAGAAACTTTTGAAAGAAAATTTTACGACTGTTTCTGGCTGGATAATGCTTACTTTGCCGATCGAAAGTGTTTCTACCTGTGTACTAATTTTAATTGGAGCATCATCAGTACTGGCTGCGTTGAATTCTGAAAGTGGTAAGCACATTATCATCAAATCTGATTTCTTCTCTTACCAAAGTCACATAAAAAGTCGAAAGAAATCTTACAAAAAGGCGTCAACCAGACA
>VICI01003875.1:0-12148 GCA_019593645.1 Akabosia matsudoensis
AAAGTGAAAGCATCATGAAGTACAATGTCTGCGGAGCATTACGTTTGTGCAAGATAGAGCCCTAGTTTGTGTATTATGTAATTTTGAGATTTTGTGATTTGAGTTTTGGGGATACAAAGGAATGAAATTATTACTTGATAAAAGGTACATCCTCAGTTGCATCCAGCTTCTAGGTGTTTCTATTTGTTACTATTTCCTTTTGGAAGAAATAACTCGATTTTCTGACGATCATTTCAGTTAAAATAGTTCTGAAGTAATTAAACGCATATATCTTTAGGTTCTAGCTTGCTGCATGCGACATGGTACCAGTTTTCTTTACCTGAGAGCTTGTGAAAATTAGGACGCACTTTGCCCGGTGGATTGGGACTGTTCCTAATTGTATTTCTGTGCATATATGTGTTTTATTATACCACTCTACACATTGAATGTATATTGGATCATTAATGCTTTGAATCATTTATTTTCTAGTAACTGGCTTCTCTTTGGGTGTCAACAACAGAGATACAAAATGAGGAAAGACTAGAAAAACTTTTTCGAAGACATATGAGTACATATAAATGTAATGATCATGTATCTTTCTGCATTATATGGAGGATGAGAACATGTCAAAGATGAGTCAGGTAGAATTGAGAAAAATGTACCACATTCTAATTATTAGATCATATTCTGCTATCATCATAATAGCAAATTCGCATGATTTTAACATGAAAAGTATATGCTGAGCGATTGGGATACATGTCCTGTCGTCAAACACAACATGTTATTTTTGTAGACATACTGTGTACACTATTAACGAACTGTTCTTTGACCTTATTGCATTTAAATGGAAAGGGGTAACCTAACCCGAACCGTTTTAAGGGGCTTGTTACACCACCCAGGTTTTATTTTCTAATCACAAAGCAGAGTGCGTGGTGTAGTTTCCGGTTTTCTTTATTCCTGTTTGGCGTCTAGACCCAGTTAGGGAGTTGGGATTTTGGGTCTCTCATATTCTACGGGTTGTATCTGTTATTTCCCCGAATTGTGAACAATTTATGGCCGGGTAATTTGCAAACGGATGTGAGCTCTGAGGCAGGTATATATCCATTATAAAATGTAACCCAATCGTAACGACAACTTGAAGCACAGTATTGTATGGCTTTTCTACAAAAGATAAACTGCATTGTGTATGATTTATTAGTTAAGTAAGTACAGAATATGTTGTTGGGAGCTTCGGGCACGTGAGCCTATAAAAATATATTGTATTTTTTATACGTGTTGGTTGAATACGTGTACAAAAGCTAGTGTAATCTATTTTGAAAGAAGAGTTATCGTTTTTCTTTCCTGAGTAGGCGCGTATATGATGTGTGAAAAATTATTCAGTCGGTTTCAATTTCGACCATCATTTGTAGCTGTTAGAAACAATCATTTAGTAAACAACACAGAAAAAGACACAGGTAAACATATAGCACATTGCTTGCAGGATATAAACATACACGAGAGCATCTAGGCGTTTAAATTAATATCTTGAAGATGAAAACCATTAGTTGAGGATTATATAATAGAAAATGTCAAAAGTAAAGGCAATAAGTTGAACCTTGATGATTCAAAAAATCTATATCACATCAGAAGTGTACAATATTCCTGATCCTATTCTTTCAAAGCGGTTGTTGTGCATTTTAAAGCAGTTCCTGATTCACCGTAAGAGGATTAGCGGAAACAGCACCTTTCGTATTGGCAATGTTTCCAGGTTTTACCGTATTGTACGCCTACTGAGAGCTGCTGTAAAAAATGTATGTCAATCGGACAAAGCCTGCTCAACGCATCCCTAAAACTGAATTTGGACACCTGCAGGTTCCTGAGAACCAATAAAAACGCATTTATTCGTTGCTGCGTACACGGAGAACCTCTGTACAAAATTACAGACGATCCGTGTTCAACTTATTCCGAAAAATGAATTCGAGGCACCTGCAGGCACCTGAAAATTATTGGAAAGTCATTCATCCAATGCCTATTGCTGTTATGCAATCCCAGTTTCTGTTAGCAGAACTGCTTTTGGAAACTTACACCAAATCTTAGAACATCAAGGCATCACCACTTTAAAAATAATCATATTATCATTAAAACTATAATTTACGCCGGAATTGTTTTCACTTTAATTCTTGTTGTAAGACTTTAGAAGTGGCCGGAGTCGCGAAACTGAATGGGCCGAGTTACGCCACCTCAAACCTACTCAATTGAAGAATAGATATCGTATGAATAAAGTTGGTTATTCTTCTTCAAGGATACTAAATGGCCTTTAAACGCCCCAAAGTACATTGTTTTCTTGAAACAGTGAATTCTCAAAAGAAAGCACAGCTTTTTTTTTGTTTGCAATTGTTTTTGGAGTGTTGCGGAAGGATGCTTCGGAGGAAAATGACACAAAAAAGACAACGTAACGAAAGAGAGAACTCAAACGACGGCATTGTTAAAGCATTGAATATGAATGGAGGCTATCAATTTCAGGAACCATGTCAGTATAATAATACATTCACTATATTCTCCTCTTTTCCCACAGCAAAAAGTGCAGGAGAGGAGGGTGGATATATTTTTTTCTCTCTGGTTCTCTATTCCTGTCAACTCAAGTGTCCAAGAAGAGAACGAGAAAAGGATGCTGATTTGGCATGGCTCGTGAGCAACGACTTAGCTAACCTCTGTTTGGTCATCCATTCCCTGTTTAACACACTTCAACTTATTTTTCACTTGCGAATAGTTCTATTCATTCCCATGTAAAACTGCCCAGACGTTCCGAAAAAAAAAACATATATTTTATGTAAAAGATTAGTATAAATCTTTATTTCGTCCAGATGAGATAACGAGTGAAAACCCTTTTGTCAAAAATATTGCTTTGGTTTAAATGACTTGAGAAACGGGGAAGGTAGTAGTGGACCAAATCAGCGAAATTTGAGAGAAAACCTCCAAACTTTGCAGCTTTTTACACTATGCACTAGAACCTATTTTTTGTGAATTATAGACAGCTCCGACGTTCTGAATTCTGAAATCCTGAAAAAATATGCAGATAAACTTAGATCTGGCTTACAAGTCCGCAGTTGTTCCTTTTTTCGCAAGCCTTGCCTGAAGCCCAAAAAATATACGAGCCTGAATGGGAACGGGTGTGGATGACGGCTAACACTTGATTATTACTATGATTGCGGAAGAAACATGAGAAAGCTTAATATGCAAATGCCTTCTCAACCAATTTGGCTACACATGCGAATTCAAGGAGAAACTCGGCCAAAATTGTCCTCGTCTTGTTAACTATTGTCATAGGTGGAAATCTTCTAAATTAAAACGTTCAATATAGGAACTTATAAAGTGTACCCTAAAAAATTATCGCACAATTTCCTCTTGCGTTTTTATGTTTTAAACCTAACTACAATGCATAAATAGGTAGAAGTTTCAAGACGATCTTGTACCTAGTCAATAGGAAGTATGTGTATGTATTTTCGCATTGCTTTCCATATGGATAAAAATGCTTCAATATCGAGACGTGTAAGCATGTTTGAAACAGTACATTTGTAGCTTCATACTTGTCGTCATTAAGCAGTCTTACATTCCCATCCAACTGCTAGTTGAAACTGAGAACTTTTTTGTCGTGACGAGAGATAGAAATTCTTGACTCGTCTGCTCAAGCTGTCTGTCATACGCCATCAGCCAAGCAAGGTTCGCCTTGAGCTCTGGGAATTGATGAAAACGTAAATATGCACGAAAACGTTACCTGGTTACTTTGCGCAACCTAACCTACATCCATAAATTACATTAAAAACGGAAGGTGACAATGTGCCGCTACCCCCATAAGGAAGTCAAACCAACAGCCGCCTCTGCTGCTGGAAAAAATGAAAAATGAGCGGGCTTGTTAGTCGACAAAAAACCCAAGCATTTGCTGGCAAAAATAGTTACACAAACGTTTACACTCGCAAAAAGGCTTTAATTAAAACAGTATAGTGTCGACAAAGAATATATACCGCAATAGACTTTCTGCTTTGTTCGTGAAGCATTTTATGAGGACCTTATGCAAACAGAACGTGACAGATTTTTATGTCTTGTGTTCGTGTAACTTAAACTCATCAACTCATGGGAAAGATCTGCTGACTTGTTTATCATTCAATTTTTGTTTCGAGGCAGGAGGAGGCGTTGGGACGTGTACAACTTGTATGTGTCACCTTGTTAGTTAGTGTACAAGTCTATTTGCCGATAGGAGAAGGCAAATATGACTGGATGACCAGACTTTTCGGATATTGTGAAGATGCAGGATTTTTGTTTTCCGTGGCCAACTAGCAAAAGTAAATTTGTTGGCATTGTTCTATGAAGAAGATACTAAAAGGCTACTCTATTCACCCTATTTGCTATACAATATGTAATTAAGGTCAAACTCGGTTTTAATTGGCAACTTGGGTTTGGACAGCATGAAGGACCCAATCGAGTTGCAACGAATATTATAAACTGAACGTGTACTTTTATCAAATTCTAAAGTGCTTGTACTTGCCATGAAAGCACGCATTTGTATCCCGTTCGAAACCGGAACTGCAATTCTGTATCTACTAGTATGTAGTATAGAACAATTTGTTTATAATGGACAGAACGTTTCAGATGTGGGGCAACACTTTAATTGGGGATCGGTTATCAATTAACCACAGTATTTTGTCTTTTTTATAGTGCCGGTAGAACTCTGAGCATTTCACCATTTACATAAATAATGTTACGTCCAAATTTAGGTGAGATGTATGTGTTTTTTCAACTTCCATTTATACTTAGCAATGAGGCAGATGGTATTCAGCCGTCATCGAGGATTGTGTCCATATCTTCGAGAGAGTCGATAATACTTTCGCTACCTCACGCCGTATTATATTGCATTTTTTCTTATTTAGAACAATTAATTCACAATTTCTCGCATAAAAATGCCAATATACAATCGTAAGTTCAGAATGTGGTGATGCTTTAACAATTTATTGTCAATGTACTTAATTCAGGTAGCTACCAGACCATGCTATAATTACGACCGTGGCAATAGCATGCTCCTACAATAATATATTCGTTAATTGAATCCTCTTTGTAGACGGTTAACTAATCAACGCCTTCCGCATCCGCGAATTCCGTTACAACTCCACAGGAGCGCCCTCGAATCTTACAATTTTTCATCCAGGTTCTATGTAATACTTAGACGCATAGATTTCTTAAAGGTAACCTTCAAACTCATGTATAAAAATCATAAGCACATTTAAATATGTTCAACGTGTTTTACACGAGCAAGGTTATCCGCATCATTTTATGGTAGGATTAATTCTTGGATGATAAATGATCGCGTTGACGGGGGAGGGTTTTGTCTACTACAAAGAAAGAGAAACGATGACAGTGATATGTGTGTACAAAGCCACTCGACGCATGAGTGCAAAAGCATTCTTCAATCTTCTTCCAAGTGAAAGAACTTTTTGAGTTTTGTACGATAAAAAAGAACAACTAAAAACGGAGACATGCCAAACATGGTTCGGGTATTTAATGACCTTCACTCCTGCAACTGTTTTTCCTTGTAAGTGGCAAAGATAGGGATATGTGGAGTAATATAAAATAAGATAGCCTTTTAAAAACGTTACGGGAATGTCTTGGTGCAAACATGTCTGTCTTATTTTGGCGTATCGGTATTGGAATGTATTGCTCTTAAAAACTTAATCAAGTTTTCTAAAAGGTCTGCTTAAAAACCAGCTTAGTTGTCATATTTTCTTCGTTTTTTTTCAATGAAAACGATTCGATAAGGGGATCGCTATTTGGTATTGTAGATATTGTAGAAGTAGGCAACCTCCATAGATAAAAGACTTACTCTTGAAAATTTCTAATTCAACCGAAATTTCCAAACCTAAGCGTTTAACATAGGATTTTTAATGGAATCGAAATAAAAAACGATTATGAAATTACGAGATTAAAGAATAATAGTAGCATTACAAAATTGAACAGGGTTTTTCATATTTATCCATATATGATAGTGAATGACATGTCCAAGAGTAAAAATATAATACAAGAGGCAAGGGTTACAGTGGGCTGCTTTGAAAGGACTTTATATTCCGGGAGAGAAGAGAGTAAAGAGAACACACAATAAACAGCTCCTATGAAATAAAACCCCCTTTCATCTTCTAAGAAGACTAAATCCTATAACAATTTTATATTTTGATCAACCCACGCCTCTATGTCTCCTGTCATTTCAACCCTGCATCCCATCAAATCTCCAACCAGAATAGTTTTGTTCTTCTGGGCCACTCCGGGTAACCTTTTTGTAAAATTCAAATTTTCCCCGAAACATATAGGTAGATAATATTTCCCAGCTTCAAAGCCAACCAGAAAATTCTGTAAGATCCTGGAAGGAAATGAATTTCTCTGAATGCAGCCGTGTCTTTTTGCATGACAAATGTATCGTTGAAACTTGACGAAGTATAAAGTTGCATGCAAAAGACGCAAAAAACAGAATATGTAAAAGAAACCACAAACATGAACACAACTCAGGAAAATGGCTCTTGATGCTCCTTACTGCAATCATCAGCCGATGTATAGTCAAGAGAAACGAAAAAGCACCACAGAATAAAATTACAAAACAACTTTCACTGTCCTCTGGAATGAATGTGTTTTCTAAATATGACAACAACAATGTTGGTGACATGACGATGTCCCTGGTTAGTGGTACGATATGAAGATGATACTTGCTTAAAAATATACATGCTACCAATATGGATTCATATATATAATATATTATTGTAAACACGACTCTAGAGTTCATTAGGTTGTCAATTCGTGTCACTACCATTTCGTTTTTCATTCTGCTAAGGATGCGTTGAACAAGAAAAGATAAATAAAAACTGCGTGCGAAAAAATAGCTTTCATTACTTTTTGAGCTTAATAAAGCACGACATGAAAAGGAAAATGAAGTAATTGTCAAAGTGCTTGTGAAGACGTGAAAAAAAAATCATCTTAGTTCGCTATCCTTTGTTCTGTTTTTTTTTTCTTTTGCCGTTTTTAAAGGAACCTGAAACGAGGACGTTTTTTATTTTGTTGTTTCTTCCTGTAAAACATCTTGGCGCTTTCATCCGTCATAAAAGATGACAAAAGGAATCAAAAGTGATTGGTGAGCAAGAAAAAGCACGCCCGAAATAGGGGACACCTTTCTGAACGGTGATGCTTTAGCTAAAAGATTAATAATAATGTTGTGGTGTGAGGATACACATGCTCGTGATCATGTTTACTTACACAGAATTTGGCTTAAAGAAATATAGTTTTAACATGAACAGGGTTATAACTTCGCATTTCGCCATTTAAACAGTCAATTATTTACGAGTACGTGCTACAAAATGGTTAGATGTTAGCATATAAACCTGTACCTATTCTCTCGAACTACAGTTATAACCATTAGTCATAATAAATAATAAATTTTGAATTTATGCACTGCTGCAAAACTCTAATTCAGTAATTATTCATCAAGTTCCTCCTGTTCGTCTTTCGTCTGTTAAACGTAATTGACGAGGAGTGACAAGGCTTGTCTCAAGTTCTGTTGCCTCTCTTCACCTGAAACCGTCAACTGCTCAGTTTTGTTTATTTCGTTTTAAAGTTACACAAAATGTACAGTCAATTTTAGTGCTTTTCGTTATGGTCACTCCTGGACCAATTCTATTCTCTTTTGAAACTCTCTCTCTCTCAAACAGATTACGACGTGTCTTAACAAGGTGTGCTATGAAAAACAAATCCTCGCTTGTCTTATTGACTCGGAATATTTTAGCAATTAAAGTTTTTATTTGCGTATGCCTCTTCCTGTGTAAAATGAAATTAACTTTGCTAACAAGGAAAAAACGTATTTCTCTTGCTTGTGACATGCACTTAGAAAGAACAAGAGGAAACAAGTCGAGTATTGTATTTTTTATTGGCGCATATCTTTCATAGTTTTTTTCTTTTCCTTAAGAATCTCAAGATTTTAATAGACACATTAATTTACGAGAGAGAGCCTATAGGATTACATGAGATGATTGAAATATGCACGTTGTGTATTGAACAAGAGAGATTAAAGTTGGACAAAAAGTCGTTATCGTTGCAACGACCCGAAATGATGGCAATAATAATTGTTATTTTGTGGATTACTCGAAGGATTTTGATAGAGTGGCTGGAACGAGAAGTAATTGTATTTTCTGAGGGGAAAAAAAGGTCTGCAGATTGGGTAGCACACACATACATCCACCACAATTATTAGTATCGAGTGTTTTCCATGGAAAACATAGAAAAACAATAATGAGACAAAATAGAGCTCGTCCAGAGCGAGAAGAGTGTAGCTCATTTTAAGAACACAATGTATAAAATAAATATATGAGACCGCAAAACGCCTGAGTTAATAATAGTATTAAATGCTCTCCTGTTGTTCCTGTCACAACCACACACACACACGTTTTACTCCAAAACACCGTTTTCAGCCTGGGTATTCATTTTATTTTTACGTACAGAATGGCTCAGAAATATACTCCTGCACCTTGATTTGCAGATGCTAACTTTCGGGAGGTGTTTTTGAAAACTCAGGGAGACTTCTCTAGTGCGTCTCTTGAAAAAGAACGGTGTGAGAAGAGAGCAGATACGAGAATCATTATTATTATGACTCTCTCATACTATAAGTGGGGGAAAACTATGTCTACTATAGTGGAGAGAGTATAATTTGTAGTGTGGTAAAAACAAGCACTAGTTTTATGGTAAAAACACACACTAATAGTTAAGTGTGACAGTTATTATTTTGGACTGTCGATGGAAAGGATCACTTAAGTTGTAAGAAGTTTTTGCACTATCAGAGTACAATGTTGGTCGTAGAAGAAATAAAGGCTAAGAATGCTGAAGATGATATATACTACTTGGATGTGATGTCACATTCTACATTATACTGTTAATATAAAAAGCACTTTGATTGTGTGTTCCAAGGAGGGCGTTATTTTTGATGGAGCGAACTTCCAATTTTTAAAAAATGTAGTGTAGTAGTGTAAAATGCAGAGTGGTGCTGAACAGATAATGACAAATAATATCAGCCATTCCACAGATTTGTTTTCAAGATTACCCAAAAGGGTAGACTAAACTGGAAAGAGTTCCAGAATCAGGAATAATGCATTAAATGTAAACTGCGAATGTGAGCTTTTTCGTTGCATTTGTATACTGTTATTAGTAAGTACCAATAAGTTTTATACCTATTTTCATCATTACAATCTGGACTTTTGCTAAAACCTTAAATGCCACTGGAAATGGAAAAGTTACTTTTTGACATGTATTGTTTTGTTGCGGAAGTTTTCTAGGAGAAAATGACAGTTATTTATAGTTATCGTCAACTTCAATGAGCGTTTCTAACAGAAATTTGTTTTTTTTTTTTTTTACTTTGACTACTTCCATAGCCGTAACAAAGCTGTGGGAATTATTAGGACGGTTTAGAATTACCTGTAGATTATTCAGCTAATTCTCGCATTATAATCTAAAATTATTGTTTATTCTTATCATAATACAGTATTTTAGATTTTTTGTTGGTTTGCATGGGCGTTATATTGAGGATGTATTTTGCGTTTAAAAAGAGGTGTATGACAAGAAGCACGATATTTTTGGCCTGACGAACGAATCCACTCACGGTACAAACCTGTCAGAAGAAAGGTGGTTATAAAAACAGTCGTAAAGTCTAAAAATGAATTTTAAAGAAGGAAGAATAAAAAAGAGCTATTTTTCAATTGTGTATCATAGGAGCTGACACCATACCAGCAGGGGAATGTGAAATGAATATGTTTACTATCAGACTGACATGGTGTTTTGTATGTTGATCATACAAGTGATGTATGACTTGCCAAGCTAAAGCATGTTTTTTTTCTGCATAACATTTGCTACAAAAGAAACAAATGAATAATTTTTTTAAATACCTATGTTAAGGCAATGACATACAAAAATGAAATATAATTACACGTGTCAGCATGTGTAAATGAAGCATAAGCATATGTACCATGTGTAAAATGAAAGAAAAAACGTTATGACGCTTATATATAGCCTAGTTTCATAATTGGGATGACATTTGGCTTAGCTTGTATAATTGCTTAAATATTTAAATATGATTATTTGTCGCCAAAATCGTTTTTATCGTCACATTAACGTCGCCACAGCCAGACATGACGGTGCCATTGGTTTGTACTCGTAAAATTAACCAGAAGTAAACAGAATTTCAAGGTTTCCTTTCCGTCAACCACGCCGAAATTCAAATTTTTATTTTTCATCTTGATTTAGACACGCTGACACCTAGACAGACGTTCAACTTTAATATGCAGAAAAAAAGTTAAGCAACATTCTCGACATTGCAAAACGAGAAGTAAAGTAGCGTTTTTCTCTTTTTCTTATAGGAAATGATCTAGCTTTTTGCTAAAATAATACGACTTGGACTAGGGAAGGGTTTTTTTCCTCTTTTTATCCCTTTTCAGTTTGGATTCCATTTGGATTCATTCAGGTTTACTGCTAATGGCTCGTTTCCTAATTACTCTCAAATCCTATGGACTACAAGCGAGAAAAGGCAACATACTTGGTTGGGAGTGGACAAAATATATTTTATATCACGATCAACTTTGATTACAGCTGCGAAAAGCAAATAATTAAAGGAGTTTTTACCATCGTATTGCAAAATTGACGTGTCCCACGCCGCCTGACTAAATGGCTGCCTATTTGGGTTGAACTTTTGATTTTATCTAGTTTACATAGTCCAGGCCATTAAAATTGTGGAACAATTTGCTTTATGTTAAATGGGCACATTTTTAAAAAATATGCAGAAACCGTTTGTTTATGAGGTTTTTTTTAATGAGAACCGAACAAACACGTCACAATTCCACAATATTTACTGATTTTAATGCTTGTAATAGATAACTGCCCACATGATTACTTAAATAAGAGCTATTTTGATTGTTGTTTTTTCAGTTTTAAACAAAATAATATTCAGGTACAGATCGCATCATGGTGTTCCAGATATAACTCGAATTTGAGGCTACATCGTCACGTTATCAGTCACCTGACGCGAACTAACAATAACCCATTTTTATTCACCACAAATTAACACTACTGTGATGATGATATTCTTTAAGAAATGTTCCTTTTTTTCAAATAATGTAGCAAGTTCTGATTTCCTTTTATTATTGAGAAACAAACTTCCTTTCTTTCCGATAAAATCTTCACGTAAATACTAAAGCTTTAGTGTTTCTGTACGTCTAGGGGTAATTTGACCCAACACAATTGGAAACAGTTCCTACCTTTACTTTACTGTTTTACAGGGTGAACCAACCCAAATTTCTTCAACATCCGCCTCATTGCCATGTTCAAACAAATATTTCTTGCTTCCAACTTTCTCTGCTTTTAGAAAAAATAAAAACACTAAAAAGTATTTATCTGTAATTAGCAACCCAAAGGTCACCACAATAACTAAACGCTACTGAAAGTTATCATTTTTCCAGGCACAGTCCACATTTTTCACATTTTCACCTTCTAACTATCAGTATATCTCTAAGTAAAACGGATCGTTCTAAATTTAAAACAAAGAATCCCATCCGTACGTACACCAAGAAAAACCAACAGAAACATATTTTCGCTGCAACAATTGTTATTTTGTCAAACCTAGTTAGTTTTCCCAAGTCTTTTTTGGCTTAACATCTACCAAGTTTCCGAGAGTTTCCCCAAGTTTTCTTTTCGCTAATGTCCCAGCCGTCTATCCTCGGCTCCTGTGTTTTACCAACTAAACTACTTTCTTGTAACTGTTTCAATGAATATAGTGCTACTGGATTCGCAGCAACTACATTTTCGCTTTGTACCACGCAAAGCTTTTTTTATTTTGCCACTGCTGCATACTGCTTTCATATAAAGCCCCATTTAGAAAAAAAAAATTTTTTTTTAGCTTGTGCCCGTCTGTGATAGGTTTTTTAGCTACTGGTATTCTGCAAGCCTTCGCCTTTTTTAAAGTCTTTGTTGATATTACTACTTGACTCTACATACAAAAACAACTCGAAAGAAATACATCTGACTAAATTTTATACGGGCGCTTTTATTGCGTTCGCTAACAAAATCTGAAAATGTCGAGTTGTTCCCGTTTAGTTTTAAAGAGTGAACTTGTGCGAGTTGAGAT
>VICI01003876.1:0-12148 GCA_019593645.1 Akabosia matsudoensis
ATTTTTTTTAAACAACTGCGCCCAGTTCTTACTCGTATATAGCATGTACACCTATATACTTCACGATGAACATTTATTGAAAACTTCATCCTAACAGTATTCAATCATTTCCCCAACAAGAAACGAAGACCTGGTGATCGTAAAACCTTTTGAAAAAAATCTACTGACGCAACGGAATAATTCTCTTAGATTGATATGTGAACGTGAAATTTTTCCTTTAAGACGGGCCAAACAGTTCAAGTTTTAGGGAAACAAACTGCATTTTTTCACCAATACATCAAGTACATGAAGATTTTGGATAATTTTATTTATTTCAAGCTTGAAACTAAACATTCCGCAGAGATTTCTTAGAAAAGTGATGTTAAAAATGAAAAAAAAAACACATTCTTGAACAGCAAGCAAAAATTAGCGGCCTTCCTGCGAGCACTCTTTTTGTTCAGCATTTCTTCAAAGGATGTCAATGAGACGGGATTAGTATGACTGTTAGAAAGCTAACGCACGTGTACGACCAAAAATATTATAGTCAATCTTACTGGGTTGTTATGGTTACACAAAATGACGACGGCATTCCTTAACATTTCCCAATTCTACTTCACTATTTGACAAGCTTGTCATGTGAAATTTGCTTATCAGAGTGATAAAAAATCTATTCAACATGCATGGCATTATCTTATACAATGATAAAACAATTAGGTATTAGTAAAGTCACCATGCGCACATCTAAAACACTTATCTTAAAGCATAAACGGCAAATAGTTTTGTTTAGGAGATACTTTTAGAAGCCGCCTTTTCTTCAAGACAGTGTTTGTCATTCAGTTTGGGTAGAAAGCAAAAAAAATCTTCTTTTATGTGTCGATATTGTTTACGTTGAGCGAAACTCTGATGAAATTCTTCCTCTTCAAGACTAACATCCGTCCTTTAACTCATAACTGAGAAAATAGCGACATTTACCCATTGAAATACTTCGAGGGTTCATCCTACAGCGAAGATGAAAGTGCGTCCACCCCTAACGACAATCTTTCTATTGACTCCATTAGTTTCGTGCCTTTATAATTTTGCCAACAACGCAGAAGAGGTAGCAAGTAGCGTTAGTTACAAGGAAAAAACAAATTACTTGTTTGCGCGACACGCTACTGCTCTCTACGCCTCTTTCATGCTCGCCAAAGACGAAAAAATACTAACAATATCCTGTCAATGAATAACAAAATGTCAATTTTATACAACTATGACTATGACTTATTCGAAACTGTACCTTTTTTATTTACAAAAATCTGGGTATAATGAAGACACAACTACAAGCACGTTTGTCTAGGCAATATTGGAAAATATTGACCCATAACCGAAACACTTCTATAATTTTAAAGCATAATTTTAAAACAAACAAAACACTAATAAACAGCATTAAGCATGCCAAACAACATGAAGAAGAAAAAAGATGAGGATTATAACATGACTTTCCATCTTGTAGACATGACGTGTTTAGGGAATCTGGGGTTAGCGATGAATTACACATAGTTTTTAAAAGGAAGATGACAAAGGCAAAAACTAATGTTCAACGCTCCACCCAATAAAAACGGAATAACTGAGGACGAAAAAAATGTCACAACCGGTCTGGCTGTACATGGTCTCATTTTTTCTCTTATTTCCTTTTACATTGCTCTATTCTTTAAAAAAATATAACCATCCATTAACTCTACAACCGATTTCTTTATCAAAAACACTGGCTCTTTCCATCTCTCTACGCGCGTGCAAGTTGCGGTGTGCCGGTTTGTTCGAATTAGCGCAATAGACTTTCTTAAAACGGATCATAGAACCTTACGTGGTTGCAGACAAAGAAATGCAGAAGTTTGCAATTTTTTGCGTTGTCATTCGTTACACATCATTGAAGCATTCAAGTTATAAAGTATGAAAAAAACTGATCAATACAAGTTAGCAGTACAATTGCAAAATCCTCGCGACAATTTGTCGAACAGCCTATTCTTTGACAAAAAAATTGAAAGAGCTAATCATGATTTGAAGTTAATCGATGGTATGGCATATCACCGTCAACTCAATGCGGGTCGTAGTTACTTTTCGTGTGCAGTCAGTAGAAATTTTAGTAACAACGTGCTTTGCTCAAGGGTGAGTCATCAGAGTGAAATAATGTTTTCCTTGTTTCGCAGTGTACGCTAATGTTTCTAATCATGTTGATAATAAAATATGTGACAAGTAAAACATGAGAGATATCCTATTATATACATTAAACTGCAAAACTAGAACATAAAACTATAGAAGACTAAGACGGCAAGTGGATCATAATGATGAAGTCCTGTGCAATCAGAGTCGGAACATTGAAATATGCCTAAAACAACAAAAATCTCAAGCTGATCGAGATGAGCAAAAACCGAAACATCGTCTCATCATTTTTTCACTCATAAAAACAACAGTACTAAAATATAGCGTGTCATGACAATGCCGTGTTCCATCTCTAAACGCATTCAAAAGTATATAATCTAACGTGACGCGACGATTAAAAACAAATCAGAACAAAGACCGTAAGATGCGCTTGCACAGCAAAACGTTTGTGTTTAGTACCGTTAAGGCTTCATCCTCAGTATTTTCCGTTTTTTTATTTGTCCAATAAAGTATTATCCTCGCGATACTAAATTATATGATGTTATTTTAATCATAGATTTCTACATGATGACAGTTTGTTAAACTCATCAAGAAACTGTTTCCAATAGCAAAACACGAAAAATGATGATGATGATGATACGCATTTGATTTGAAACAGATAATGTGGGAGGCATTCTTAGAAATATCGCACGATCCACAATGTTTATTAATGATTGAACCTTCATTCGTTATCTAAACATTTTTCTGTAGTCATCATGATTTTCTTCTTTTCAAAATGCTATTTAAACATAACTGTTTTGACTAGATCTGACAGAAACCATACAGCATCGTCAACATATCTCTCATCATTGGACGAATTGATGAACTGTGGATTGTTCATTTCATCGCCTTCTTTTATACTCATCTTTTTTTCCAATTTAACTAGTTTATTCCGATAAAAAAATGGAAACTGTATATTCTTTCCACATACTTTTAAGCTCACACTGAAACCATACTCAGATCCATATCAAACCGTAATTCATTGAAGGATCAAGTTGCAGCAATCTTTCTCAGTTATTTCTGCTCCCTTTAGTCAATAGTATAGTATTTCGTAACGAATATGTCGGGGTGGCAAACTAAAAATTTGTCGAACATGATATTGACACAAGAAACCACGAAGTGGTCGCTTTTTAGAAAATACAGAGCAAAAATTATCATCAGGTCTCGACTTGTATTTGCTTGTACAAGAAAATTGACGTGATCATGAACTTCATGATGGGCAAACTGAAACTCCCAAAAATTCCAATGAATTTTCCTCACCTGAATTTTTGAAAGCTGAAGCTAATGGTAATTTGAAATAATAGTAAGGCGTTTTAATAATGTTAACCTAGAACAATACCACGATTATGTTTTGTCTTTGACAAACCTAGGCATGCTCTCATTTATAATGCAGACCAAGCAGTACACTAAATTATGTAACCATATTATAATACACTACTAGAAAATCATCTTATGGAACGTGTAACAACAACCAGAGTGCAATAATATTTACCGACTGAAAAAAAACGAACAGCACACTATTTTAAGAAACCAAAACATGAGAATGAAAACGATAGCCGAATGTTAACCAAACTGGTGTAGAGACAATACAAGGCGTCTAAAAAGTGCGTTCTCTACCAAAAAACCACAATAGCTGTAGATTCCCCGTTTATCAGGTAATTGGAATAACTAGGTAAGTACAACTCAAGTCGTAACTTTTATATACCTACACTCTTATAAAACTACACTCTTATAAAAATTGTATGTATAATTTCAGGTCGTAAAATATTTCGAAGGATCTTTGAAATGTGATAATGCTACAAAAATGTCCGAAGAATAGATTACCGAGCCATCTACTCGGACAAAGTAATATGTGCGGTTTTTAAGGAATTTCCATGTAAGATTGATTATGATCACAAAATTTTGTGCCTAGGTATGTTTATCTTTATGGTTTCGTAAAAACAGGAATAGTGTGAATGAAATTCTAACCATAAAATATTGCAATAATAGTCGGAAACAAGAAGAAACCATTACAGAATTAGTGGCATTTGGTCGATTTACGGTTCCTGTTTAGCTTTTGATTCCTGAAGTCATAAAACCAATTTGATTTTGCTTCTTCTCGTCTCCAAAATTTAGCTGAGCTTGCCATAAACAAAATGATTGTGTAATATTGCATACATAACCTACAAGAAGAGCTGTATCAAGTCTACCAATTACTCGGTTCGCCGAGTACGAGTAATTTTGAAAGGTTTTGCGATACTCTAAGAGTGGACTCGCCTAGTACCTGGCTTGTGACTGGTATGCATTTGATCCTACCTCTGTAAAAATCGATCTTTATGAGTAATTATAAGGAATTTAAAAGCTACAATCCTGTTTATGCCCGCAAATTTTCAATGCTAAAAACTGTAGTTCACGCACTTTCCTTATACACTGTAGTAAACTGTTGTTCTTAAATCGTCTAGTCTATGATATTCCTAGTAAAACGGGGCCTAGTACAACTGTCCAGTAATGAAATGCTCTACAGTAATGCTCTACAGCTATAAATACCAGTTGTGGCGCAGGGCTTTGCACAAATATCAAGCACTCTGTGGCATTTGAGGTGATACTGTTAACATGAATCTTCTACCCATATGAAGGTCCTCTAAATAATGATTAATGATTAGACTCGGTACTCGCCGGGTACTTGAACGTGGCCTTCACCCTATCGGGTACCGTGCCCGTTCTTGGCACAGCCCCACTGGGTACCAATAATAATATATGAAGAATATTCAATTACGTGACATGATAAGGAAAGAATTCGTATTTAAAAAATAAAAATCTGTCCAATCAGAATTCAAATAAAGCATTATGGGATGCCATTCTTCAAGCGCGTACCTTGTATAAAAGCAAGCACCAAGCAATCCTGACATGCCTTCATGAATGAACTGGCCATGGCATTGTATTGTTGTATTGCATGTGATGACTTCATCGATGAAAGTTTAACCTTTATGAATTAAGATGAGAGGATGGGGAAACCGAGAAAATCGTTCTTAACGTGTGCATGAGGTTTGCATACAAATAGAATGCATACTGAAGAGAAAACCCCGACTCGCAGCAAATAAATTCGTTTATGGCATGGAGATGCTGTAAATTGGCATCATTGCTCATTGACACTTAACTATCGTGCGGCGTATTTCAACAATGCATACAGACAAATGATATCCAAAAAATATTCGATATTTAGGCTTACAACTGTTATTTTCAGGTTCAGAGGTATTAAAAAGACAGCACAATTACAATTTCATGCAATAAAATATTAGAGAATGACAGTGGCAGCCTTGGACGAACCCATCCTGCATCGATATAGCCTCAATCATCAACAATGCGACATGAGGAGGACAGTAGAACAACTTCCACTCCAAAATTACGTACGAATTTCAAGTACAAATTCTATTATCGTCTGTGCTTGTCCTTGACGTAGACGCATACTGGCAGATTAGATGATCATTGATCAGGCAAAAATCAGCTCAATTACTACTGAATCCAATTAGAACCCCCATTATAGAAGGTAACCACAGAAAACAGTACTATGCGCCTGAACAAGACATCCATGCTGAATCAGATCTCACCGACTGAGTTGATAGCAGAGCTGCGTCCTGTTTGGAGTATTATTTTTGTCAAGTAACAATTAACTCTAACGCTGCAAAAGCAAATCTAATCTTCATCAATGAAAACAATATTTTTGCTGGCAAACAATACAGTACAAATACGCATAGCCAATGATTGCCAACTTTGGTTGGTCAATTTGCGCAGTAACAAAATACAAGTCACCGCAACATACATTTAAAAAAACAATATACATGGCCGTCTTACGGTATTTACTACCAGCGTGAGAGATTACGTCGGATAGATGACGGCGCGGGGATAATCCACCCAGGTGTGCAGGCCAATCTATGTTCATCCTAAAACTAATACAACATCTACGTTCTACTCATCATAAAAAACGTTTGGTCTGCTCAGTTGAAAACATAAATATTATACAGAGAATAGCAATCCTATTGTAATGATTGATGACAATATTCAAGGTCCTGAGCATAACAAAATCGTTAGATTCAAAACCAAATAGGATCTTACTATAGCCATCAACAGGTTCGGAATCCAACAAGGTTAAGATGCAGCCCCAAGAATTTAAAAAGAAAAAAGTGTTTTGCGGAATGCAAAGCAATACAAGTGCCTCTCCACCTATCCTCGCAATACTTTTATTTCTCAACTTTCAAAAGTCACTCTAGTCGGCACTGAAGACATGATCCTTCTTCGGAATACGACCCGCCCGAGAACTCAACTGCGAGAACATGATATCCTAGCAAAATAAAAACATTGGACACGACTGAAGCTCTTCTGAGTCGATACGCTGCTATACGTTGTGACCAGGTAAAATAATCATAGCCGGCTTGCATTGTCTTTGGTGTCGAATCTAAGTTCTCACAACAAATACATAATAAGAATGCTCCTCCGTCAGATTGTACACATCTTTTTTTATGTTCAGTGCTCAACTCAACTCATACTTGTAGATTATCTAGAAAACCCAACCTGAACCAGAGAATACAGGCAAGACATGAACACAATGAATATAATCCACGTAAAACAGACATACCGCAACTCACGATGACAATCAAGAAAGAAAGAAATACAAAATATCATACTAAGAAATTGGGGAGATAAGGAGGCCCTGGTTTCAAAGGAATTTGAAATATTGAGGATGTCCTAGATATTTTTTTATTTTGGATGATGCTCATTGCTCGTGTTGCTGCGTTAATTTTTGCTCAGATTTCGTAGTTGATTTGCTTGTTAAACTATGTAATAGCAAAAAAAGGAAGAACACTACTAAGTGTAAGTCAATAACACATTTTCTCGCAAGTTTATCTGGTATTGCGTCAAGTCTTACGGAGATTTCTTTTGTAACCGGAAGCTTCTTTTCCCCTTGATTATAAAAAACAACCGAATAAGCTGTTCTCGCAATTAAAATTCAAAATTTGACACAAGCTTTTCACTTAAATCCTTAATGAATACACCAAGCATGTTGGCCTTTCTAATAATTCGATATAAGGAAAAAGGTTTGTGTGAGAAGCTTCACTCGTTACAATACAATCAATGAATGGAGCATTAAATTTTGTCTCGAAGAAAGTGAAAACTAGCCAGGAGCAAGCGTGATCAATCCATACTCTTTCAATACAAAATTTGCACGCCGATCATTTCGCTGTATATAGGAAGGAATGTAGTTCATCCGCACAGATTTACTTCATTCTGTTTCGATTTCATGTCTGTAGAGTTGCAGGAGGTGTGTCGTCAAACATTCTGTTGTAGACACGTTTTCATAAGAATGTTCATTTATTGCCAATTGCTGTTGAAGCGCATTATCCTATCGAAGGGTATTGCAGTAACGCAATTTGAGTATTGTCATGTGATATATACTGTGGATTTCAACGATTAGGACAGTGACACACTGAAAAAACGTAAATGTCATGTAGGTCTATCATACACGAATGGCTGCCCATTTGACATTTTGCAACACCCACTTACTTTCTCGCTCGACTAGAGTGATAGCAGTGGCACAATATACGTAACGGCTCTAATAAACAGTATCAGTCCACCAGCATCAAAACCAAAATCTGTATCACATTCTGCATAAGCACACAATCATAAAATTTTTTATTCAAGAATAGCAGACGCTCTTCCTTTTTGTGCGCTTTTTACGAGAGTAAACAGTATTTGCACACTTTCTACTTGGACTGCATACCCTCAATAAAATTATTCAGAAAAACACAACATGAGCAAATCATAAAAAATCATGATATTACGATCTTCCCTCTCTACAACCTTTTTATTTTGCCCTGTTAGCAGGGGGATGATGCCGGTTTTGAAATATATTTTTTAATTCCGTACCCCTGTCACAGTTTTTGCAAATATTCGTAAAGTAAAAATTTTCTGACTTGACCAGAGCGAGCCCACCTTTGCAAAAATAAACGTTTTTTTGTATTGTTATCAGAATGGAATTTCGAAAACACAGCCCCTCTCCCTCTAAAATAAGAAAGGCAATGGCAGGTCTCAGGTCTGCCAACTACAAAGTGTCGTTTTCGAACAATATTATATATTTTGTAGTTTTCAAGCCTGCCATTCATAACAATTTCCTTTTTCCCTTAAGATTTTCTTTGCTTTAGGGCAAATTTTTATGCGCTCTGTAACATGTACGAACTTTTTGCTTCAGGAGGAATAACAGCTAGAAAAAATTGTCATGAAACACGTTTACTCATTCGTAACGTGTATATTTATTGCTCGAGAACGAAAGGGAGAGCAAAAATATAGCTAATTATCTTGTTTGACTGGGGGTTTCATGATGATGATCAACTCACTTTTTTCCTCAGACGATGTACATGCTTACAAGGAAAATGTGTAACTGTCATATCATCTGCACTACCAAAATTTACTACAACAAAAGCAAATGTAGGTGACAGTAAGGACACTGACACTTAATCGTTACTAGTAGCAGGATTTCTCTCAAAAGATGCAACTCTTTGCTTGCTCGTAACAGGTAATTTCTTTCGTTTTTACCTTATGACACATAATCTAGCCTGCAAATGTTGAAAACATTTCGTGACCAAAGCCTCGTTTAACACACAACATTTTATACTAGATCTCTTCCTATCCGCGTATGCCATCAAATCAACCGTTCGTGATAACTTATAAGTTATTTTGGAAAATTTATAATGTAGTCCGTGCACTGTTACAAGATTTAAAAGGCAGTCGTGATATGAAATGAAGCAATCTTGAGGACAGGATACCTTGAACAGCTAAAAGATAAACAAGGTCTCTGTAACAATCTTTTGGCGTTTAAAAACGTAACTGCATTTGCATTCAATACAAACGCTTTTTTTATTTTGCGTTTGTTGCTCCCTTTTTGTGATATAAACTTGTAACGATGGGAAAAATGGAAGCTGGCTGTAAGAAAACAGAGCTCCACAAAAGAAAAAAAAGACAAACCTTTCATTTTGAGTTGAGTGGAAAATGCTGACATGAACTGTTTTGCTGGTCTTTTTATCAACAGCTTAGAGATTAAAGTGAACTTGAAATGCTCTTCCAGAAATAGAACTTTTATGCACATTTTTTATTTTGTTTTCCACTGCAGAGATTACAAAACTTTCTATTGAAGCATTGACAGCAACTTTTATTTTTCCTGGAAGAATACTAAGAAATTTATATGTATTTGAGAATATAACTACATACTAGTGTTTTTTACTTTAAAAAATGTAACCGAAAACAAGTTTTACTGCAATAACTATTCTGTCTTTTTGGAAGAGGTCTTTCGTGTTAGTTTGAAACTATTAATAAGTACAATTTTAAAAGCAGAGGCTGATAGAAAAAAGAACTCATATAATATTTAGGATCACTAGAAGGAAGCTGCTATACAACATGCGATTTGATACACACAGAGCTAAAGTATTGGCCATAGGATGGTCATGATTCGGTTTTCATTTAAACAAATAATCTCTGTATTCTAATTCAAGCGATTGTGCTTTTTTCGATCACTTTTCAAACGAAAGTTGTTGCCAAAAATAGAGCGCAGTAAATTTGGCGTCCGTTTCCCTGACGCATTATAATCTCAATACGAAAGGTCTAAACCAGTTCAGTTTTTTTAAAAATCAATCAGATATATGTACATTTGTCCTTTGAGATATTCCTCCAACAATGTCATCAGTCATCAAGAGAAAAACTTCCTTTTTCAATTGTCTCTTAATCGAAAAAAACCCTTCAATCGACAATTTTTTTTATCCAAGAATCCCACACGATCTGGCACATATATAGACTTTTGCTTACATATATTTGTCATTAGCACCATCATCCTTTTAAAAAATTGGCAATTTTATTTTGTGCAGCCTACTCTCGCCATTTTTTTCGCTCCTAAAAACCTACCTCTATTCTTTTCTTGAGACAAGTGTGAAGGACCTCAAAATCTAAAGCCAATTTTTTTACTATTCTGTGCCCTTGTCTTATAGTTAGTCAACACCGCCATTTTTTGGCGTTTCGCCTTTTGCTCATCGACGTACGCTTCACGGATGCCAGAAACAATCTGCAGTCAAGTAATTACATTGTTTTTTTTTTCTGACGACGACGGCTTTTATTCTAACGCGCTCTCCTCCATTTCATTTGAAATATAAAACGAACGTATTGAAAGCAAAAGGCTTCTCGTTCAAAAATTTTTGATTCATCCACAAATCTAGTTTCTCATCCCCTTTCTTTTTAAATACCTGTTTTCATTCTCGTTCACATCACAACAACGTATTCACATGAACGACATTTCGCGTGAGACCTGTAGGTTGTTCCCTGCATAATCAAAAACAATTACCACTTGCCAATGAATCGGCTAAAAATATGGACTGCATTAAAAATGCGATCAAAAATATGTAGTTACCACTAACGCCATTTTGGTATAAAAGTGAATTCAGCATGGATCACAAATTACAATATCATGAAAATGTTGATATGAACAGAAATAATCAAAGTTTTTTATTGCAGTTTGCACCTTCTTATCTGAAAGTATCGCGCTAGTTTACTCTTATCTCAGACTCCTGCCGACTCTGCCACGTAAGAGTGCAATCAAGCCAGTTGTCGATGTCACGATTAGCTTTTCAGCTCCAACTTTGTAATGTCAACAAGCTAATTACTCTGCATTAGTCACTCACTATTTAAACAAGCTAATTGAGCAAGCCTTTTTTTGTTGAGCAAAGCCTACCTGCCGTCATATCACACATTTTCAAAGCCTTTTTACCGCTTGCAAATACCTCATGCATGAGTTGCTCATAGTTATTCTTTTTCCTCTGCGCAAGTCGTTGGAAACGCGTTGGAAACTTCCAAGAATATCGTAAAGAATGACACGCTTGGATGAGACTCATTAACCAAAGGATATCGTGTCTAGTTTCGGAACTGCGCTTGAAACAAGAAATCCTATCGACATCCACTAATATCTCCAAATATTAACAATCAATGATGAGGATTTTTTTCGTAAAAGGCTCAAGGGTATTTTTTTAGATGAGCATCTTGACCAATTCCACGCGGATCGGTAAACTCAAAACAACAAAAAGAAGAAGAAAATGACTGCTTCTAATAGTCAAACGACATAAATGGGATTAGACCAATTACTAAACCGTCACTGGTTCTATTTTTTGTCTATTCTCCAATTTCATACGACAGCAAGAGAAATACAGTTCTACTCATGTCTCTGCCAAAATAATGTAATCTTTTTTTTGTCTTGTATGGGTTCATTCATTCATATGGCATCATCAACATATACCAACCCACAGTGCAATATACAATTTTGATTCAGTTTAGGTGTGATATATATTATACACATGTATATTTTTAAAAGAATGAGTCAAACTAAACAAAGGTTTATCGCTTAAAATAAAATAAAATATTTAAAAATCCTCCCCCAGCAAAACAAAATATGCATGCACTTTAAATATTTATCACCATGTCTGTCTCGCCATAAAACTAATACTGAAACTGTTCTCGAGACGGGAAAAAAGCAATGCTAATATTCACTGGCTGATTGTTTCGTAGAAAGAAAAAAACAAATGCACCAGCAAGTGATTACAAAAATAAAATTGATCATCGTGCGTAGATAATATTTTTTTTGGGCATGGGCTATTGACCACAACTCCTCTCAACCCAAGGTGAAGGTCCATTTTTTTACAGATAAAGAAACAAACAAATATAAATATTTGGTATCAACTTGCTTGGGAGGAAGACCTTTGGAAAGAGGAGCTTGAGAGGAATGTGCAACAGCAAAAAGAAGGAACAGATTAGATTACTGAATTGCAATCGCACATCATTTTTCTTTATTTCCTCTGCTAGGCAAGGAAACAATCATATATTTTTCCTGCTCCGTCATTATCCCATCATGGCAACCTTCATCTTTTTTTATATACATTTTTACTCAAGTGCAGTAATAAAAGATTGTGAAACAGATCAAGAGAGACTG
>VICI01003877.1:0-12142 GCA_019593645.1 Akabosia matsudoensis
TTTTTGCTAAGCTTTTTTTCCTTAGCTTTTTTGCTATGCTTTTTCTTTAGCTTTTGACTGGACTCTTTCTGTTCAGCTACGTCTTTATAGCTTTAAAAGCTTTTATTATGATCTGGTATTAGGTATGTTGGCAGCTTGAAATATCTATGTAACAAAAAAATATGATGGGACTCCTGTTTGTTCGTTTCAGAATGAAAAGGTGTGTGACCTTATCATTGAGACTTCGGACGCCAAAGGCCTAATCAATATCAATGGTGAGGAGATAAACTTTCAGCTTCTTCTAAAGGAAATGGAATTGCATCCAATAGGATTGGGAAAAGGAAGCATCTTAGTTGAGGAAGGATTTCTAATTAAGGTTTGTGTTCGCTTATTTGAAATTTGGATTGCAGATGGCTCTTAACGTTCACGAATTTCTTAGATGCTTTGTGTGGCTTGGTCGGTTGTTCTTGTCGTCGTTGATCACCCTCAGGACGACCGTTGAAATTCACCTGATGTACCAAAAAAGAAAATTAAAACTCCGTAAAACTTGAAATAATGTGCAAATGTAACAGTGTAAAGTAATAAATAGGTCCATACTTCACATCCTTCATCTATCGCTGCATGGATGTATGATAACATCCTAAGTGTGTCAATAGTTTCCATTAAATACGTTATCTACTGTTGTAGTTATAATATTCGTTAATCAGTCAGCTTGAGATTCGCTTGTCCTATTCTTCATCTTAAAGAAAGCACCATTGTATGATGTACTCAAAACACGCAATTGTATTTGCGCAACGACAGCGCTATTTGGTGTTAGGTTCCTTAGTCAATATGATCTATTGTTCTCCGATAAATGTTAACTATAATATTTATTTATAATCAAGTGCAATACTACATTAATCAATCACTACGAGACATTAAACCTTGCCAAGAGATTCACTAAGGAAACTTCTATTTGAGTTTTGACGTTGACTTCGTTGACGACTTTTATTTTCTTCAATTTTTGCTTACATAAATTACCGGAAGCATGTTGATCGGCCATTTCATGTGGATACTTTTTTCCGCTCTCTTTTTTGGATTGGCCATATTTGTAAGTATCTTTTCAGTCTCGTAACAGTTGTTTTGTTTTACCCACTCTAGCTGGATTGACTTATTGCTATTGCAGGCTACAATGGCTACATTCTTACTTGTTCCTGGCTGCGACGCCAAGAAGTCCGAAGGACCAGGTTATAAAGAACTCGTCCAGGGCGCCGTAGAGGGTCGCCCATATGTGCAAAAGAATACCAAGACTAATTAGGAACAGCGATACCTATGAATCGAAGTTTTCTGAGATTTTTTCAATACCTTTAGTTCTTTAAAAGTCACTTCAGAAATATCTGCACGCAAGCCCTTTCCTGTTCGTCTCAAAGTTTTACTCTTCATTAATTTTTGTATACAATAAAATGACTATAAAAAACCGGTTTCAACAATTTCCTTTGAATATACCCCAAAAAATACATACAACAAAATCAAAGGGTCACAAATGTAAGAATCACTTTCTTCACTGGTCGTCATCACTGCTGGTGCTCGAGTCTTCTCCCTCGTCGCTACTCGACTTGTCGTAAATCTCTGGAAGCCCGAACAGATCCAGAGCTTCACCGTCATCCGGCCGATCTCCCACGCACACCCGGTTCAATGGAACTGGCTCCGGGCAATCTCCGTCCTTCTGATTCTCCCCCATCATGTCCTTGAAAAGCTGACGCCCGTCAACGCAAACTTTCCCTTTCCGACCATTTTCGAGCAATTGTGCCCGGGCTATGGCTTGATGAAGCTCCTCCGTGCCTTTGGCGTTGTTCACAGGAACCACCTGAGCTTCATAGTAGTCAAGAACCATCAATGGAAACGCTTCGTTTGCCGTTTTCGCCATGACAATTACAGTATTATCATCGTTGGCGTTCTCATACGGATCTTGGTCTTTTAAGTCTTCCAGAGAAACTTTCGGGTCGGGTTTCAAGCGGACTAAATGCATGAGAGTCCTGTCCGCTTGCGTAGATCCGAGAATAGCCCAAGGCTGCTCGTTGGGACCCAACACTCGCCGAAACTGTTTGCCCTGAAGAATTAAGACATGAATTTAAGATCTTAAAAAAGGCCACATTTACATGTTTTTAATTTATTTCAAATCAAAGGAAATAATTTGAAAAAAGCTTACATAAAGCTGACGCTCACGAAGCTCCTGCTTTGCTACAGCCAACAATGCATCAATCTCCTCGTTCACCTCCAGTGTCAATGTCCCAGCAGTACAAGTTCTCCTCCGAGTGACAGTGCGTGGCTTTCCATTCGGCGTCTTCCATGATGGACCTGGTTGAGGCTCCTCTTTAAATGGAGCTGGAGGAGTCTTCCGAGGACGACCGCGACCTTTCTGGCCACTTCCTCCTAGGGATTTATTGGCAGCAGGGCTAGGATCCGGTGTGTTGGCCCCTTTCGGAGTTATAGTTTTCTCTTTAGTGCGTTTCTTAAAGTTCTTGTTGAACTCGTCAAGTAAGACAGGACAGGTGGCGAGGTTCTCCTTGGGCTCCCACGTGTTCTCCTCCCTAAAAAAATGGTCACAGAAAAAAAAATTTAAAGAGTGAGACAGGTACAGGTAAAAAAGGGTCAGATGAAAAAACTTGTATTATTATAAACTTACGATGGATACCCCAGCCATTTCACGAGCCATTCGGTGATTCTCTTGGTCTTTCCGTTGACAATGACCTCCCTCGTCCTTCGGTCGACAATCTGTTCGACAAGGAACTCGTCCTCCTCCAGTTCAGCATCGAGGTTGCCTAAATCTACAGCGTCGTCCTCAGGAGGCGTCTCTTCCTCAATTTTCTTCTTTTCGTATTGCTTCCTCTCCTTTCTATGGGGCGTCGCTGGAGGTGCAACTTCCGTCTTAGGAGTTATCTGCCTTTTCGGCCGCTGCTGCACTGGCGTTTCAGATGAGATTTTCTTCTTCTTTTTCTTCGGTGGTGGTGTAGCGGCTGATGCTTGGTTTTTATTCTTTTTGGGAGGACACACTGGCCCTGCGAATTCCATTGGTTTTTGCGCTTTTCCCTCTGGAGGACACGTTGGTGGTACAGATTCCGAAGATGGAGATTCCATATGTCTTAGAGGGGACGCTGCTGGGACTTCAGAAGTTATCTTGTCTCCTGGGGCCAGTGGCGGGCCAATCAAATCTGGACATGAAATTATTTTGTTTGAAGACGACAGTGGGGCTGGAACTTTCGTAGGAGGAGCCTTTTTCTTTATAAACGGTGAATCCATTTCATCAACTGCGACTTTCTGCTTACTTCCTGACATCTTCCTCTTCCTTTCACGAGTCTCCTCAGACGACGTTTTCTTTCCTTTCCCCTCCACTTGACCATGTGACTCCTTTTTTTCTGTTTCAGTACGCATCTGTAGGACGGTTTTCGGGGCATGCGTTTTTACCGACAGGCCAGGAACGCATCCATCATCCATTTTTTCAGATGGTTTCGGAAGGAGTTTCTCCTGTGTTTTCTCTGGTGCTTCTGAAACCTTCCCATTCACGCCATTCTCCTGCTGACACCTTTCAGCAATCTCATTTCTCCTTGGAATTCTCCAGCCCTGTGGCTGAGTAGGAGCCGCCGGCTTAGCCGCAGTTCCTCCAGACCATTGCCTATTCAAAATCCTCTCCCTCGCCGATTCTTCTCTCTTCCGTTCTGGAGATTTTTTCTCCAACACATCTAGCGGTGGTAAATGAGCCGCCTTTGGCGAACTTGCACAGTTTGGTTCCTGTACAACTGGTGATCTCTGCGACGTTGGTACCCTCGGCGGACTTTCTGGAAAGGGAACCTGCTCCTCATCATCATCCTTCACAACTTTCTTTGGCGACGGTGGTGGTGGCTGGATCAAATGCTTGGCTACCTCAACCTTCCGCAAATTTGTTGGTGGAGGCTCCTCCGGAAGCAACAGATCATCGTCCTCGCCGTAATCCAACAAACCTCCCAAAATATCATCCTCGTCGGAACTTGCCATACTAACCTTTCAAACTCACCTGCTTCAAAACTCACCAAAATATACTACTATTTAACTTGTTTCAGTTAAATGGATCACTAACAATAATTTTTGTCTGGTTCCCCTCACAGGGCACCTTTTTTTCGTCCACCTTCCTTTAAAAAAACCTACAAAAACCAAACTCAGACCTTGACCACCCACATTTTTTTCGTCCACCCAACAATTTTAAAGACGGGCAGGCGATTATGCAAAATACTTTTTATCTTTTCAGCCGCAATCAAAAATAATGACAAAATGAAAAAAAAACGCTCGCTTTGACTCTTGTACAAAACAATGCTTTGCGTCTAGATAGTTCTCTCTCTTAATATCATACAGCCACTGAGAAACTGGGGCCAAGTGAGAAAACTCGCGGCACTAAACAAAATCTAAACAGCATTGGCCGACTGCCTTATTCTCTGTGATCCAGTCTGCTCTTTCGGAATTGTTGTGTGCATCTCAAAATACAAGTTAATTGATTGATTTTCTTTACGAAAACGTTAATTAAAAATAAACAAATCATACCAAAATGCAAAACGACGCTGGAGAATTCGTCGATCTTTACGTGCCAAGGAAGTGGTAAGAAAATATATCATTATTTTGCGTTTGAGTGACGATGATTTTGAAGGTGACGAAGGGAAGAATCAATGTGTTGGTATGGAAAATGTTAATGTTCGGGGTAGTTTAATTAATCATGGGCTTTTGATTGGTTTCTCTTACAGCACAGCCAGTAACCGCATTATCAGCGCCAAGGATCATGCTTCTATCCAGATCAACTTGGCTGAGGTTGACAAGACAACCGGAAGGATGACTGAGGCAGTCAAGACCTATGCTATCTGCGGGGATATCCGTCGAATGGTGAGGATCAGATAATCTCTTATCCGGCAGTTATAGTTTTGGAGTGTCACAGTTGTTAAATTAATTGTGTTTCGTTTTGTTCCACAGGGCGAGTCGGACGACTGCATTAACAGATTAGCGAAAAAGGATAGTGTTATAGCGAAGTAAGAACTTTTAAAGTTGTATTTGTAAGATGTTTCGATGTTGATTAAGTATTAAGGACAAAACTAACGTGTGACTTGTTGTTGTTTGCTTTGCAGGAACTTCTAAACAAGGACCTACAAAATAACTCTGTACTTTCGCTAAAATCTGAAAAGCAAATAAACCAGAAATGTTTGTTTTTATACAGTAATTTAGCCGTTACTCGGATGTACTATTTGTTTTATAGTTTTTGTGCGAAGACTGTCATCCTTGTTTGACATATTGATTATTGTTGGTACGTAGTTAATAATTGTGCATATTTGCGTTTAACCCTCCAAACACGATGATGGGCGATCATTCGCCCATTACCTATGTATAATATTTTCCTTGGAAAAAATGTCCGTGTCAACCTTTCACTCAGCGTTGATAATTTTTCATGCAAGGGAAATTGTACAACGATGGTGTTTTATCGGTGTGAATCCAGCGAGAATTTCTCCAGCTCGGCATTTTTCTATCCTGACCTGCACCCCATACTCATCTTCATGTGAATCCCTTCCCCACCTTCTCTAGATAAGAATCTTTTTGTTTAGCAAGCAAATGACTTCGCAACCATATTTGAAGCTATCATCACTTTTCATTATGTCTTCTCAGCATAGTTTCATCCGCATATCCAGCTATTTCTAATTTCCTCTGGCTACATTCATTAAAGTTCAACAATCTCATCAAGCCATAAAAGTAAACCAAAATTAGCTCCATTTTCTCACCCACACATAATTTAAATAAAAAAAATACCAACCAACCATCTCATTTCCGTTTTTGTCTGCTTTCAACATATCGCAACAAACGCTCGTGATATCCAGACACAAAAAATAGTCCCAACTTCATATCATCGCCAGCCAAAATTTCAGCCATGCACGTCAAGTGTCAACCAAGCCCACAGCACCTATGATTAAGTACAAGCCTCTATGTTTTTGTTGTTTATTACGGTTATTTTGTCCCCAGCGCTGTGTCAAACTTTTTTTAAAGGAAGAAATTTGTTATTTTTTCCATCATTAAAACTAATTTTTGACTTGCTCTCTCTCTCAAACTCGAGTTTTTCGCTGCTGCTCGAGGCACACACGCAAAGCTTTCTGCTCATTTTTTACTCTTTGCTCGCCACAATATTTTCTCACTCTGCGTTTTCCTCTGCAGCGTTCAGTTGGAAACGTGCGTTTGCTCGAACCACAGCCAAGCAACTCGAGTGCGAGCTCCTCCGTTAAAAAAGTTTTTTTTCGAATGTACACGGTTGACAATCCGTAAAACCCGTCGAGTAGTGGACGTTTGCCAGAATTTTCATTTTGAGAAAGAAAAAGTCAAACCTGGAAGGTCACTGTGAAAAAAAGTTAGTTTTTGTGTTTGGTGCTGTTTTTCAAAGAAAATCATTAAAATAAAATGTTGCGCTGAAAAAAGGAGTGGATTTTTGTTTTTCTGATAAGGTAAACATAACTTATCAATCGATAAGCAGAAAAAAAATAAACTGTTTTGCGATTTAACTTCACGAGTCTTGTCATGTTTGTTTGTATGAATTCAATGCGTGCTTGTTCAATTTGTTTAGAAATAAATATTTCATGATTTTCGCTGTGCACATGCTCACTAATTGCTCTCTCTGCTCACCGATCTCTTGGTTTTACTTTTATGGACGGTTTTAATTAAAATTCTTGTCACGTTTTCCATCCGCGCTCAAAATCAAATTTTCTGTGTTTCTGTTCACAAAAGCAAAACGCAAGAAACCTTTTTTCGTTTGTAGAATGTTGTACAGTTACAACAGGATCAATTAAAGAAGAAAAATAATCTCTTTTTCTTTTCACCTTTAACACACAGAAGCATTCTCTTTTTTTACTAATTAGCAACCTAATTAACCTGACGCGTAAAACAACAAGCCGTCACGAGATAGCCTATTTTTGTCTCACGTTTCCCCAGCACAAAAACTTGTGCCATAATCAATATCATTCTGAATTGTGTGCAGCGTTCGGGGTCAATTTGTGTTTCTCTGATCCGTAAAAAATACTGTTTCCTCCCACACGATATTAAAATGTTAATTACTACAAAAAAGCGTAATTGTTTTATATTTTTATATAACAAACTTTTACAGGTCAGTAGCCATTTTGAAATGCATGTAAAAACAATGAACTGCTTTACGCACACGCATTTTTATAAACTGACTACATTGCCTTACATTTATAACTTTTCATAAACACCTTCATTTGCCCATTTAAAATCAGAGCTGTTTTTTATGATCAAGACCACTACCAAAATATAAACCCCAAAAACAAGTCCGAATTGCTCATAAACCTGCAAAAAGAAAAATAACAGTTTTTTTCTCGTTTTTATAACCAAATGCCCGCCACTACTTTCAAGCTTTTTCCCTGCAAAATTTTTGTAAAAGTGCGCACATTTTTTTATATTTTATTTTACTGCACAGAACAGAAGCTGTAAAAAAACTGCCCAAGCGTTTACGACTCTGATTTTTCTTATCGATAAAATAAAAAACTTGATTGATTGTCACAGTGACCGACATCCATGGGAAAAAAACATGGCAGAGGACACACTTCAAAAGAAATCTTACGAGGGAAAGTGATACTTATTTTTTTCTCTGTAATTTACGATAATTTTTTGTTTTGTACACACGGAGGAATGTGTCACCAGATGCCATTGCAGGAGAAGAAAAAAAAAGTTTCACTTTGCTCTAGATGAGAATTATCATAAAAAATTAATAGGTAGAAAGGCGAGTTAAATGTTTTTGGGCTGATGGTGGTGTGCGCAGTGTGCATTGATGATAACTAATATTAATTATTTATAATGCTATTGGTTGCGGATACGGCTGGTGCTGCTGCTGGTGTGTGTGGTTTACCCTGCCAAAATAAGTGAAATGTATTTGCAACTGGTTTTTTTAAAAACTGTGACAAAAAAAACTACTGCAACTGGTATAGGTCACTAGATCGGTTTAGTCTTGATGTTAAAGATAAAGAAACAATGTGGGTATGACAGGTAGGTAATTAAGAAGAAGAAAAAACAAATGTTGACAGCTTGCCACAAATAAAATCGGGTACTGGGGATCAAACGGGTAGGGACTAGTTTAGTAATTTAAAAAAAGGCAATTAACTTTGTAGGAGAAATTTTTTAACGGAAGGTTAACGGGCACTGGGGATCAAACGGGTAGGGACTAGTTTAGTAATTTAAAAAAAGGCAATTAACTTTGTAGGAGAAATTTTTTAACGGAAGGTTAGGCAGGTCAAGCGTAAGACTATAAATTTTAATCTATAATTTTTTAAGATGTTGCGTAATATTTAATGAAATAGTGTGCAAGTCGAAAAAGTGAACTATCAGGCAAGCAAATACTCTGATATGCATATTATAATAATAAAATATTTTTATGGTGCCTTAGGCGTCAATTATTTATGAGATATCTTCAACTGGTTTTTTTTTTCGTCTTCTGATTGTTTATTTAAGTGTTTAGCTAGAAAATACGTGGCTTCCTCTAAAATAATATTGATTAGAATTGTGATTGACCGAATGAATAAAAAATTATACGGACACACACACACACTCATTTCGTTTTCAAGTTAATTTCATATGTGGCTTTTGGTCATGTCATGATAATGTTTTTTAGCAAGCTTGATTTAATTTTTGTAGCCATGGCAAAGAATAAGGTTTGCAATTTTCATAATAGCTTAGCTGCTTATATAATTTTTTGCATATTAGACCTCACCAAAGAAACAGTTGAGTTGACTGATTGAAAGCACATTTTACCGATGATGACGTGAGGATGAGTAAACAGAAATGTTTAACATTTCAAAAAAAAAAACTAATGACGACGGCTACCTGTTTGCATTCCGCAAAGGATCAGAAAGCTGTTTAGATATGTTGATGAATTGTATAGCTGTCAAATAATTTAACCTTGAAAACGTTATCTTTCCGTCCTGTACAGGACAAAAAATAGTTGAGGATCAACTGAAAAACGCTCCCAATTAGGCTGGTATTCATGCAAAAAAACCTTGCATAAAAACGAAATTGAAATGAGTTTGATTTTGTTTCGTGAAATGAAAACGTATTGTTGCTGTGATATCTTTCCAAGAAATTGTTTGCAAGATGCAAACTATATCCAGCCAGAACGTGGCAATAAAATGGCAACCTTTTTCTTGTAACAAGAGTAGAAGTAGTGATAATTAATGGGTTCATAAACGCCTCCTCTCTTAAATTGCCCACTCGGGCTTAGTCAATTACAGACCACAAGTATTATTGCGTATTTTACATTTATTTAATTCTCGGTAGTATTTTTGCTCTGGCATTAATTTCTCCGTCTCTGTAATACTTTCTACTACACATTTTGCATCTTACCTACTTTAAGTATTTATAAAGCTGATATCATTTTAAAATAATGTTTATTTAAAGCTATACGCAAGACTGGCTGTTTTTTGTCAAGTTGTCGACATAGCTGTATAAAAAATGAAGCTTGAAATATGTAACCGTATATGGAAAAAGCAAACACTCAATTATTCAGTTATGCTACCTGAATTTACAAGACTGCCTGGTTGAAATGGTTGTCTAAACAATGAAACATCGTTTTTTTCTGCATAACAATAGTTTCCACTTGTCAAATATTTTAAGCCTTGTCATACAAGTAAAATTAATAATATCATACGCCTACTCTATTTTCTTTCAAATGCAATAAATGAAACATCGTTTTTTTCTGCATAACAATAGTTTCCACTTGTCAAATATTTTAAGCCTTGTCATACAAGTAAAATTAATAATATCATACGCCTACTCTTTTTTCTTTCAAATGCAATGCGGGGACAGGCATACAGAATGAATATGACTTATAAATTTGACCTAGTTTTTGCCTTTTTAAAGTTACATTTCAGCCTAAGGTCTTGCAAATGTCAGAAGATGAAAGTCGAACAATAGCCTTGTCCAGCAAATCTTGGGGTGACGTGATACAAATGCTACATATCAATGCACAAACCGCTTCTACACACAATTCTATACATAAAACTGCCAAAAAAAATCATAATAAACAAGTAATTTGAATTCAAGAAAGACAAAGGGCACCAGAAGGCGTATCGTTATCAAGTCGTCGTGAGAAAAATGGGAATGAAATACGTGATATATTTATTTTGACTCATTTTACTTAAGTTGTGTGCTTTGAAATTTGAGAATCGTGCAAATTAGGTACGCGGACTCGTCGATAAATATAGTTTTACAGCGAAATGACTCAATTTTATTTCCGTCTGATTACAGTTGGACATAATATAATCATGGGCTAAAAAGACAACAAAAGAAATATCCAAACAATTGGCCATATTTTACTCTTGCTTGTAGACATCTCATACATACAATACAGCCAAGTAAGAACAATCACGATTTTGTTATAGAAAAACTAAAGCCAGATCATTCTGAAATAATCTAAGATCCTAACGAGATATCAAGTGCGTGCGTTATTCTTGTAAAAAACAGTGCAGATAATATTTTTTCTGATGAACTTGATATAACTTGACGTGCACTCGCTTTTCCTCTTACTTATTGCATATTCACGATGTCCGGCCGCTATAGCCACGCAAAATGTGCTATGTTGGATGAGAGCTACATGCAGGCATACATGTGCTAGTGTNCTTTTCTTCTTACTTAGCTTAAATGAAAAGCCTTTCAAGAAATTACGCAGTCCGTCTTTTTACAAGCCAGAAACTGTTAAAGAAAACTACGGTTTTTGTGTTTGATTTTTTTTTCCTCAAGTGCGGCTTTTTACCACGAGCCGCTGCTAAGTATTTTCAAAGATATGTCAAGATTAAACAAGAGTTTAATGGAAAGCAGATGATAAACCTTGTTCTTATTAACTAGCTTCTGTAGAAAGAAAGAAAAACGGGTATTTTCGTTTGGGCTTTTTGTAGAAATATTTGCCGAAACAAACGGTAAATATTTAGGATAAAAAATGCCTTCCATTTTCTGGTTACTAAAGGCCTTTCGTGATTGTGAAGCTTTTCTGGATATTTTCATATCAAACCCGACAGCAGACAAATACGACCTGACACATTTTATCCAAAATCTCAACTTTTTAGCCTTGATCACATTATTTTTACGCCCCCAAAAAAGCTCCAAATGCTCGCTGTAAGACCCGAAAATACTGGTGTAATCTACTAAAAAAATGGACACAGAACAGGAAATAAGGTAAAGCCTGGTTTTGCTCACAGAAGCCAAAAAGCCGTACCAAAATACACGGCAAGCAGATAGTTTGAACTGGCTTGTAAATTGGTAATCTCAAATCAAACAAGATTTTCTACTTTATTCAAAGCCACCTCCAAACAATAGAGATAAAAAATATGCATGCGTGTTTTTTGTGGAGCATTGTTTATTCATCATCCTAATTTTCCCTTAAATCCTACGAAAAAAATCTGTCAGGAGTCAGGACAATCAGTGCGAAAATAAACCAAAAAACTTCCTTTTTAGGAAAAAAAAACTTTTTTTTTGGGATGGGATATGTTTTCCCATTGTTTTACTTCTCACTTGACAAAAGATCAGAAGTAAACTCGCCGACGCGTAAAGAAATCATACCGTTTTCAGACAAGACGTCTTGAGTCTTAGTTGTTGGGATAAAATCCCTCGTGTCGTGTCCTATTGCAGAATGGAGACCGTGGGAAAATAAAGCCAAAGAATCTTTTAGAAGCACCACAAAATATTTTTTATCGCCAGATTCCGGCTTTAAAGAAGTCTGAATTTTCCGCACATTCCACAAGAAAAATATATGAACTTACAACACTGAATAGTGAATTTATCCGAAGGAAAAATTTGTGTTTTCGCATGAACTTAAACTTAATTCCTAATGAAAGTATGTTGCGTAGTTGTCATACCTCATCAATTTCGTCACTAGTTACTATAGCCCAGGATGTTTCATGCAGAAATGAAGACAGGCATTATTTTCACCGCTTGTTTAAATAACGATTTAGATTTTTTTTTCATGTACGCAATGCGTTAATGGAACGTTACACTTGTCTACATTCTTATTTTTGTAATTTGGTCACGGCTTCACTACATAGCCATAGCCTAGGTATATACTTCTGTACATTCAAAACATCGTCAGGACCGTCACGGTGCACGTCTGCAAATGCGTTTTTCTCGTGACGAA
>VICI01003878.1:0-12142 GCA_019593645.1 Akabosia matsudoensis
GGAAAAGTATAATTATTTAAGTTTTTCGTTAATTAATTTGAAGATGGTGTAAAATTCCAACTGGGTCCTCTATGTGGAGGCGACAGTTTTGCGTACAAATCTATTCAACATGGCTGATGTTCCTGGAGATGTCGAAATGGCTCAGGACGACATTTTTGGTCCACAGAAGCAGAGAAATAATCAGAATGGGCTGGTTATGATTAGGGAGCTGGTAATTGCTACCCACCCCTGGACCAAAAAAAAAGGTTTCGAAACTAGTGGAACAAGTCGGTATTAAATGCTATGGAAGTAGGGCCCCTGATGAAAATTTTGGTCAACTAGTTAGTCTATAGTTTCCAAATGTCTCTCTGTGAAACCCGCATTAAAATATGCTGGGTAGGAAGACGGGTGCAGCTTCGGACGCTAAAGAGGTAGCCCCCTTGGGTTGTACCCGATGTTTAAAAATGAAAAATGGAAGCTGTGCCCGAATAAATTGTAATGGAAGCTGACCTATAAGTTTCCAAGCGAAAGGTGTATTTTGCTTGGAATTTCGATTAGAAATTGTGAAGCGTCAGTTCATCTGGATTACGTTTGCCACATATTTGAAATGTATCAAATGTATTGGTAGAAATGTTTATGAGTAATTTCGCCGTCAATTTATGGCGTCGATTTGGTTGTACTTCATGAAAAAGGCTGGAAAATGTTTTTAAAAATCGCCTTATTGAGACGCATCAAATGTATTGGTAATACTTTTTATGAATATTGAATAAAGGATGAGCTAAGCAATATTTTGCTTCTAAATGTACAAAATTGTGTCGTTGATTTGGTTTTATTTCATGAAAAATGTTTAATTTTTTTTTAAATCGGCTTCAAAAGATGACAAGTTTTGTACATATTCAACTACGACAACGTTTTTCCTCAGAAATAATTATTTTTTAATTATTTTATTGGTTCTTCAACAAGATTACCATATTCATCACATTTTTTAAGCGTACAAATAGTCTGAGAACACCGGAAACTGGGGAAACAGTACATAATCGACGTTAACATATTACACGAACTTGTTTTTTTACACTGGTTTATGTTAAAGAACTGTCGTTCAGTAAAGAGTCCTCGACTTCTGCCACACTCGCCAATTGTTCCAGGACCCACTCCTTGAGCACAATTTGCTCCTCGGTTTCTTCGTACTCTTTGCGAATTTTCTCAAATTCAGGTCCCAGAGCTTTGTACCTATGCACCCTACAAAAATAAAATTTAAATGATTAAATTTGAAAAACAAGGTTCTTTAAACTGACGCAAGATTCTTTAAAACTTACTTTTCCTCCATTTCCTCTGTTTCTATGAGCATTTGATTATACTTTTCCTCCAACAATTTGTACAGCTTAGCTCGTTCCTTTTGCTCTTCTTCCGTTCCAAACTCCTCCTCCTCCAGCGTGAGTTTCTCGAGCGTTATCTCAGCCTTGACGAGTCGCCTTTCTAGGCTCAGAGCTTCCGCCCGCTTCTCACAAAATGAGACGCTTTCTTGGAGCTGTTTTTCCTTCAAAATTTCTACGCCGAGAAGCCGATACTCCTCCGCGTCCCGTGCAAATTTGATCATCTCTTCGTTCCTCTTTTTCGCTAATTCGTCCACCTCAGTAGTCAGTCGCTCATTTTTCTCCCGCAGGGATTTGGTAGTTTTGGCAATCAGCTGATAACAAGAGTCGTCCGGAACCTCAGGAAGATTCTGGTGACCTTCAGTAATCAAAATTGGCTTCCAAAACGCCCAAATTTCAGTAAGCTGCCGACGAAAATAGCCGTTTATTAAGGTTCTCAACACGAGGAGCACTTCCGGGGTCAGGCTTTGAATCAACTCGGGCGACAAGGTAACCCCAGGGGGGAGAGATTCTTGAAGCACAAATGGTGACGCCTGGCTGGCCGCTGTGTTGACTGAGACAAGAAACTTTTGCAGGTTGCTGATCACCTGTGGGGTCAATTTCGGATGGGGAAGCTCGCTGAAGACGATTTCCGCAAGGGCGCCAAGGACAAGCCGGTTTCCCCAAAAGTCTTTGTCGTCCTTACAAACAAGAACAAGTTTTTAAATTAAAATTAACCTGGACGGAACGGGAAAATAATAAAAATTGTTTTTCAGTTCAAAGTAAAGTTTACCTCATAAGAAATGTTTTCCTCGTCCTCCTCCAGAAAACTTTGCAACATGGACGACCTCCCTCGCAAAGGTCGCCCGAGATCATTCAAAGAACTCATATTTCCTGACATTTTTAACTAAAAATTCATGAAAAAACCAAGAATTTTTTTTTCTATTTCAATTTCTTGTCATTGTTGATATTGAGCAAACTCCCGCAAAACGTTGTGGGGTAGGATGAGACAACTGTCATGCGTACACATTTGAGAAACCTTTTTTTTTTGCATTTTGCAGAAGTTGCCTTGGAATTCGCAATTTGGACTGTTTTTTAACCTGAAAATCATGCAACAATATTTTTTGCCGACGCATCATCACGGAAAAGACAGGAATGACCATAAATTTAATTCAGATGCTTGCACGCCATGTCAGTGTCAGTCAAGAGGAGATTGCAGCTGGTCTACGATATTGTTACGAATCAACTCTGTTTGAGAGTAGAATGCATTCTATCGAGCTGGTTTCAATTTTTTAAAAATGTTTTTGTCGTCATAGGTTGAAGCTCGAGAAGAACAGGTTTGAACAGGTAAAAATGGATTTACGAATTAAATTAAAATGATTAGCGGGTACAGAGTTTAAAATTTTCATGAAGTGGGGTATGTGTCGAATACAAAGTACAAAGAAGAAGATCAGCATGAAAATTGTTGTTTTGTGACTAGATATTATCCTTTAGCGCTAATCACACTGAAAACATGAGCAATTGATTGATTCTTATGGTAAGACACATTGTTTATCAGTACCGTGTTGGAGAAGTTCAAACAAGTTGGTTTTGGTTCAGCGTAATGTACTATAGCATTTTAGTTGGCGTGGTTCTATGCTCATTGCCGGAAATCTTATTATTAGAAACATTTTCGGACTATTCGAGTCTATGTAAAGTTGAGACTGCCTAATAATGACGTGTTTTCCAGATATTTGTTTTGCTGGGAGAATACCAAAAACGACTTTCAAAGCCTGTCGTAGAGTATTTGTTTGTTTTATGTGGCAGACGGAGCAGACACTACCATTGTGTTTTCGCAAAGTTGCATTCCTATGAATATTAAATTCCCTTGTTATACACTGGCGTGCAAACCCTATAGCTCAATTTAGAGGTCGGAATTTGAATGTTTGTTTATTTGCCGAATTGTTCTATAGCATTGGCACGCCGGTGTATAGTAAATGAATTAAGTTTACATCGGAATGGAGCTTTGTGAAAACAAAATACAAGGTTTCTGCTCGGTGTGCTACATATTTCTCGTTTGATTAAAGAAAATAACTTGTATTTCATGACAAAATCTGAAGGCATAACAAATTTTCTGGCAGCTTTCATAGAACCATATATGCAATGATATAATGATCATAGTCACACTTTTCTAGAAATTCTTCCCTATCCATTCTAGGAGCACAATAGGCTTTTTGATCAAACAGTCACTGATGTTATTTTGTTTTTCCATTCCTCTTCTCGGTCGTCATCGTCACACACTCTCATCCAACTTGATCTTCTAAATTATCATACCCATTTTGTCTCCTCCATTCTCCTCCTAAACACACTCAGTCTTGACAAAAAACAACAAAATACATTTCCCCATCTATTTTATAATTGTTCTTTCTAACTCGCACCACGGTCGGCATTTTTCCTACTCTCGTCAGTGTTAGTCTTCCTCAACCTCTCAACCAAGTCATTACTTGAGTCAACGACGCTCCCAGAATAACAAAAAAAACTATTATTTTTCCGTCCGAAATAACATTTCATCCAGAGGTTGCAACAGTTCAAGTGAACAAGTGAAAAAACAGTTTATTTCAAGGATCGTGCGGCAATATTTTTCAAAAAAATGAAACAAGGTAAGAGCTTGACTTTTAAATTTTAATGTGTTTTTATTTCATTTTCATTTTCAACAATATTCTCAAGGATTTGTAGCTTTGCATGTGAAAAAACATGCAAGCACGCAACTTAAATTTTACTTAGTCAACAATTTAAACGGCGTGATGCAAGGGCAAAGTAGTTTTCCATGTTGAATTTTTTTAACCTACACAAAAGGCCCCGGCTGGATTGTAAATATTTTACGGTTTATAAAGCTTGAAAAGATGTAAGCAATGTTGTACTACATTTTAAATGATTATCAATTATCCCCGTGAAAAGCCGTTTCATTTTGGTTTCAAATCAATTTAGAGCCGTAATGCAATAACTAAGTTTGGCTAATCGGCGTGAGAGCTGAACACATGTTATTTTTTTTCAATATTATGTTGAGTAAGCTCTTGTGTCATTATCTAACCGACCCTGGTTGACATTCATGAATCATTCATGAAAACAAATAGTCGCCGGTAGGGAAATCGCGTATTTTTGCAATCAAAGACAATAGAAATATCTAGGTGATTTAGAGGCAGATGTTTATGACAACGATAATACCTTCCCTGACTAATGAAACAATTTCTTTGTTGTGACATAACCATCAAAGAGATAAGGGTAGTCAGGACACATGAGTCATGACTCGGTCATATCTTTCAAGAAAAACAAATTTTTTGTGTCCGTGAAAGGAATACTTAAAAAAACATTAATATTTTTTAAGTAGCAATTAAATATTTTGTTTGTGACAAAACGAAGCTGTAGGATGAATTTTTCGTGGATGGCGTCATGGGCATTGTCTTTTTTAGAGAGGCACACGTTTTATTCATGACGCTTGACGGGATTTTCCATTGTCATGTTGAGAAGGAGTTGTGCTCACTGCTCAGAGCATTGTTATGGGCGGCTTTATGAACTAACAACTGACAATATCGTCATCATCAGTACCGTCGTACTGCATATATTTCAGGGAAATACTATATGATAATTTTTGGCAGGTGGTTGGGCCATTCTAAAAATATTTAAAAGGACGTCTGCCCTTTGTCCTTGTGTAAAAAAATCGTTTCGTCAGTAATACAGGATACTGTTCTAATTAAAAAATCCCTATACACCAGCAGCTCTTGTATCGACATGTTGTTACAAGGAGGTTCGGCTGTGAGTCAATACGCATTTTTAGTCAGTAGGAAAGATAAACAAAACAAAAAAACGAGCAGGTGGTTGCTTTGTAATAAACTGGAAGTGATCTGGATTCAAATGAATGAGAAAACAAGAAATTGGTGCCATGTTTATGTTTTGTCATGTTCCAGATGCGTAGAATTGTAATAAAGTGCGTACTATGAACTATCTTTTATTTTATGGACAAGCACGTCCTTGGTTGGAATTGAAGAGATTAATTAGGCCAAAAAAATTAAAATGATGAGCTTCCTATTTGAATTGATATTTGTAGGAAGGTTACCATGGCTATTAATAGCAGCTGGGATGATCGTCATGACAACGGGACTCGAAGATGGAAGCCTCCAAGCAGTCACCCAATCTAATAATTTATTCAGCACGAAACTTTACGATGTAAAAACCTTGAAACTCACGCTTTGTAAATTCGTGCATACTTCATTAAAACGTTTTGTAATTACTTTTTGAAACGTTTCTTTTAAAAGGCCATCCGAAACTCAAGCAACGACAACTTGATCGTATCGCCGCTCAGTGTTTCCACCGTATTGGCTATGCTTCAAGCCGGGGCCCGTGGAGAAACGGCTAACTCCCTGCGAGCCGCCCTTCACTTTCCAGCCGATGACCAGCTCAACTCTGGCTTCCAAGCGCTTCTGCAGCAGCTTCAGAGCGATGACAGTGTCACCCTAGAGCTTGTGAATAGACTTTTCCCCGCAGAGGGCCACAAATTAAACCCGGCTTTTACGAGTACCCTCAAGTCATACTACGCTGCAGAACCGACCCAGCTCGACTTCACGAAAAACGTGGAAGCGGCAGCGTCTATAAACAAGTTCGTGACGAATGCCACCCACGATAGAATTCACGACTTAATCCAGGCCGACGACCTCGGTCAGGATACAAGACTGGTCTTGGTTAACGCCATTTACTTTAAGGGCCAGTGGAAGAACCAGTTTCCCAAAGACGCCACCAGCAAATAATCCAGGCCGACGACCTCGGTCAGGATACAAGACTGGTCTTGGTTAACGCCATTTACTTTAAGGGCCAGTGGAAGAACCAGTTTCCCAAAGACGCCACTAGCAAAATGCCTTTTTTCACGACTGAAACGGATTCCGTTCAGGTAGACATGATGAGGCTCGAGACTGAAATGTTGTACGGGGAAATACCTGAGCTAGACGCTCAAGCTGTGTCCCTTCCATACAAGGTACCAATCAAACTAGTAATTTTTACGGTTATTATCAAAGCAAGCGGTCGTACGATTAAAATGTTGTACGGGGAAATCCCTGAGCTAGACGCTCAAGCTGTGTCCCTTCCATACAAGGTACCAATCAAACTAATAATTTTTACGGTTATGACAAAAGCAAGCGGTCGTAAGATTAGGGGACGGGCTACTCCTCAAAGTTTTACGGCTTTACATTAGGACCAACTAAAATTTTAAAAGAATTGAAGAACATATAAAGACCTGTGGCACAATTCATTCTAGGGCGATCGTTACAGCATGCTTATCCTTTTGCCAAACAAACGCACCGGACTTGTCCAAATGGAGGAAAAACTGGCGTCTTACCCTCTGGATAGAATTTTGCAGAAAATGCGTGAGCGAAAAGTCCAACTTTACCTTCCAAAATTCAAGCTGGAGTCTACGATCGACCTCAAGGACCCTCTGACAAAACTTGGACTTGGTGACCTTTTCGAGGCCAAGAAAGCAGATCTCTCCGGAATCCTCGCAGACTCCAAGGAGAATTTGTACGTGAGCAAAGCCATTCAAAAGGCGTTTATTGAAGTGAATGAGGAAGGAAGCGAGGCGGCTGCCGCAACAGGTAAACATTTTTCGTTGGAATTTTTTCTTTTTGACTTCTTTCACTGTTTTTTCCTGTCTATTTGCTTTTTTTTGTAGTGTTTCACTGTAAAATATTGCTTATGTAGAGGGATTGGAGTTTTTGCTTTTGCCTACTAACAAGTAGTTTCCCATTTTACAGGGAAAGTTATCCGAAAACGGTCCTTGGAGAGCTACCCCCAAGTTGTAGCCAATCATCCGTTTAGCTATAAGCTTGCTAGTGCATTAGTGCTATTTACCGGTCGTTACACAACCCCTCTTCCCCAGGGGGAAGATAACTATAGAGACGAGTTGCCCCACGATGAGCTATAAAATAATGACTTGAAAAAATGTAGATGTAAAAGATCTCTCGGTATTTTTGTCCTGTGATTTTTATCAAACATGTCTATATATTAGCAACCTATAGAACGGCCATGAAATTTAAAATAAATCCTGCATTATTAAAATATTTCGTAGGATTTATGCTGGAGCAGCGTATTGCCGTGTTTCACACCACCCCCGTTTTGGTTCGCATAAAAAATCCCTTCTTGGCTGTTATTTTCCGACAAGTTGATACTCCAGAGGCTAATGAGGTTGCTGTTGCTAATGATGAGTCTGATAAGATAGGGAAATCCAAAGCAGTGGAACTCTTCCGTAGTAGGATAACTAGTCCAGGAGGAAAAGTTAATGACGTCATTAGTCGACGAGTTTGGGCTAATGCGGTTATGTTCCATCATAACCGGAAATATTTAATTATTGAACGACTAACTCTAAAAAATTAGAATCTCTATTGGTTGCCCATGAAATTATTTCGTGCAGGTAGGACATAGGATAGTTGTTCATGATCTTAGAATACTTTCATTTATATTTCACAGGATTTGATTCGGCAGAGTCCGCTCGCCAGTTGTTGTCCCACGCTTCACCATACACATGCAAACTGCTCATTCATGTGACTGTCCCAAGAAAAAGAGGATATGTCGTGTAAAAACAGAAAGAAGAAAGCTCGTTTTTCTCTGACAAAATATGCTAAGGCGTGAGGGGAAAAGTAGCAAAATTTGTCTCTCGCAACTTTTACGTTTATTCCTTGTCATATTTTTCAGAGAAAACGAACTTAGCGTCTATTCTCTTGTTTTTTCTTTTTATACGACGTATCCCCTTTTCCTTGGGACAGTCACATTATGCATCATAAATTCAACGAGCAGTTATTTTCAGGCAGGATTCCCCAAGTTTAGGGCTCATGCATCAATGCATCATCTAAAAATAAAATGTGTTTTTGGAAAGGGATAGTTTACGCTTAATTCTAAGTAATTAGCAACTAAGATCCAAGTATAATGCCTAATATTCAAAGCTGTTAGGGAATTCGGCGGTTCAATGAATAGTTTGTTTGTTGTAAATAAATTTGGTTGTTGGTAATCCCTGAATTCAATAGTGTTTTCAAAACGAATAACTCTTTGTAGGTCTCGTAGCAGTTGCCTATTCCCTCCCAATTCTTCCGCTCGTTAGTGTTGAACATCCCTTCCATTTTCGTATTCTCCAAAGCCCAACATTTTCTCAAGTATCTCAAAAAAATTTGCGAAAGACGCCAACTTCTGCTAAGCAGACATCCGTGAGGAACAGCTCACCCTTGTCATCACCCCAAAACAGTGTTTTATTTAGTGGGAATGTAGTCAACTTTTGGAGTTACTAATTTGTTGTGTATTGTGTACATACCTTTATCCAATTCAAATCTCTTTAAAACAGCAGCCCAAGCTACTGGCTGAAAACTTGTAAAGACATGTGAAGTAACTTTAAGTTTTCCAAGTAACAACACTGTTTACGTGTTTGGAATCCATATTATATATGTTTTTTAATTTCATAAAAATAAGAAATCGAAAAAAAAACTTGTCCTAAAGTTTTCCAAGTAACAACACTGTTTACGTGTTTGGAATCCATATTATATATGTTTTTTAATTTCATAAAAATAAGAAATCGAAAAAAAACTTGTCCTGTCTTTTGTTCTCGTCCAGCTGTCAATGTCATGGCAAGGTCAGGATTCCTCGCACCCTCTGTAGTAGCTGAACATCCGTTCAAATCCATAATTTACTCGGCGTCCAATCGCGTTCACCTCTTCACCAGTGCGGTCGTCAACCCTACCGTATTTGAGACTCGATTCCGGAGTTTGATTTCAGAGGAGGGTAGCAGTGGCACAAGCTCTGCGTCTGGAGTTACCTTCACGTCAATATCTATATTTTTGGCTCTCATTACCTTAGTTTTGCCAAGAATATAATAAGAAAATGCAACTTAACCAAGTCTATGTTTATTCCTATGCAAATGTCGATAGAAATTTCTATATTTTACAAAGTGTACACCGTTTTTTAAAGGAACTTTCAAATGCTATTTAATTTCAACCAGAAAACATATTTACCTTGTACAATATATTAAGATTACCAAACTTAATAAAGAAAATCATTATCACTATATTGTAGAACATATTTTCGTAACAACTCATGATCATCCCAATCTAATCATATTAGTTATAGCTTAGATAGATGTAACTGTAATTAAAGTAGAGTCCTTTTTGTTGTCTGCAAAATTACCTATTGTTTTACTGTTAGTTTCATACAGCAACCCTTTGCGTATCTACACCATTGTATCCGGTGTAGCCCTGGAACATTTATTATTATAATATTATTATTGAAGAATATTTTTCGACCGTAGCTTTTACTTAATTCCCAGTTTTTGGCTATTCTTTTATCAATTCAACCAAACAATTGAAATACCTGATTTCCCACTGCAAGTAAAAGAAGGACATCCTTTCCCTATCCAAAACCTACAGAATATTCTGCACAGTTCAAGAAATATTTTTGAAACTTATTTAGTTTAAATAGGGAATAATCGCATTTTATGAGCTGTATATCTTGTAGTTGTGTAGAGAATTTTTGAGTCAAAATGACGCTTTGTCTTATAAACTTTATTCGTGGTAGTAGATTTAGGCAACTTTATATCAATATTAACTTCATTTTATCATGTTTCTCAGGACTTTGGTTATAATTTTCTTATCTAACATTAAATATATTTTCCGGAAATTATATTTTCTGGTTGGGCATCTGTTATTATTATTAACAGGTTTGGGAATCATGCCACTAAGCGCCGTAATAGACCTTGGACCTGTATCCCTCTCTGCTGACCATCCCTTCGTGGCTGCCATTTTTAGAGAACCTTCAAATACCTTTTTGTTTACTTCATGCCTCCAAAATCCGATTTCTGGGGGATCCACAGTTGCAAAACATTCGCAAAATTTTCAAGAAAAAGCAAGCAGCGGTATTGGGTCTTCATATCTCTTTTCTATTTGGGTGGGCTTGATTGGTCCAGCAGCAGTAGCGGTTTTACGCCAACTAAATCTTTTCTAGATCTCTATCATACATCGATTTTTAATTACAATATTTATGTAATTACGGGTTTGCTTTGTTTATGTTTGTTTTTTTCCAAGGTTTAACATTTGTTACAAGGTCCAAACCACGTCCTAACAGAGTTACCCTTAACTTTATGGTTGATAAACCTTTTTTCTCGGTGATTATTGACGAAGGAACTTTAGATTCGCCAAGTGTTCTCTTTCAGGCTAGATTTGTTAAGCCAACTAGGTTCAATTGAGGTTAATTCTTTAAAACAAAAATTCCAATCAATTTTAACATTTGACGTTGCAGCGCAACAAGAACGAAGTTCTGGTTGGATTTTTAAATAATTTTACAAATTTGACTGACAAATCGACTAAATAAATAAATTGAAAAATTTATGGGCAAATTATATCTTTACACGCATGTATTCATTTATTTATTTTGCGGCGTCTATCACTTGGGGCTTTATTTTCCACTTGGATTATTTATTCAGGTCAGACAATTTCGAGTCCTAGGCATATTAATTTACTGTGAATTGGCTTTTGATGTATGTGTGTATATTTTGCGCGATTTGTGTTTCAGGGTATTCCATTGCATATTATTCCCAGTATCAGCCAAGGTCTTCGCGCAGATTTGTCGTGAATCGGCCATTTGTGGGAAAGCTTGTGCAGGATGTCGTGGCCAGGAAGGAAGAAAGTATTAATTTTTTCGGTGAAAGTATAACAGCAAGCGAGGAGCATCAACCTCTCACAATATTTTCGGCGTGTGTGCAAAAATTTTCGTCTTAATATGCTAATTCGTGGTTTCTATCCCGCCAGTGACTGCTAGTAAAGGCATTTAACTGTTTTACTTAATTTTGTGACTAACCTAATGTTAAAGTTGTTCCTATATTTGCGTTAACCAGTAAAAACTCATTTTCGGCATTCAGTAATCATAATTATGTTCAGGACAATTAAGCTCGTAAAAGATGCTATATAATGTACAATGTACAATATGCTAACATCGAATTTTGTTTGCCCTAAACGTTTGTAAACAGCTTTGAAGTTACGGGAAAATATGGTAATTGGCAATAACATATTTGCGCTAGGTTTTAAGATAACAGGACGAACAGATATCTCGACCTAGTCCAAGATTTCAAGTCAACCGCCCGTTCCATTGTCAACTGATCAGGGTCTTTGAAAATAAGCTCGAGAAGGAAGTTGGCTTGTTTTTCGGAAAAGTAAAGAAGCTTGAATGAATTCCGTCTACCTATGTACTGTTTAATACAATAAAGATAGTTAATAACATCTTTTCTAGATTTTATATACAATGAAATTGAGTATTGTAGTTGTTTTATATCTTAATGGTTTATACGATACCTCCAAAAGTAAAGCAGTATTTCATAGATGTCTCGGCAACATTATGTTTTCGTCCTTTACATCTAGACCCGTATGAGTTACCATAGATACTAGTTACCGTACATAATCTTAATACTTCCATTTGCTAAATAATCATATTGCGACTCATATCATACTGCTGGTAAGTATTTTAAATTTTTTCTAAAAACTAAAATTTTTGAGCTGGTGTTTGCACTCGACGTTGATTCAATACCTAAGGATCAATGCGGTCAGGTCCAGACATAAAAACGAGTTCGTCCAGAAGATGTACATGAAGACCTGCGAAAAAATCCTACAAAAAAGCATTTTTCCCTCGTTCGTCAAGATTGCAACCGCATCAATTTTCACAGCAACTTACATATCCTGTCAACAAAAGTTTCGTCCAAATTTATGTCACCCAGCAACGTTTGCCCTGACAATGACGTTTTTGACGATAAAATATACCCT
>VICI01003879.1:0-12139 GCA_019593645.1 Akabosia matsudoensis
AAGAGAATACGTAATGGTCTTTTATGCTTATCACGTTACGAAATGTAATTAACACACGTGAAAAATTGACGAGTGACAAAATTTCCTCACCGCTTGTGGTGCGGTTTCAGGTAGTATATAGTTTCCCTCACACCTAACAAATCATAGGGTAGGCTTTTACGCCATCCGTCTCGTTCCAATTCTTTTGTTTTATTAAATAAGATGCTTTCTTTTCGGGGAACACAATCTCATAAAATGGGGTGGTCGTCAGAGTGAAGCAATAATTATTCTCAAAGAAAATATTTTTCTTTTAGTTACTACAAGGGGGCCAATTCATCGTAATTTGGAGGATAATTATATCCCATTTAACTTGTCAGTTTAAAGTTTTGATTGATTAAGCCTATTGCCCTGGAATAACCAAGTTTTCAATCATGGCGTTCGTACTCGTAGATGACTAGTCCACGTCACGATGAATATTTTTGTGAAAGAGGCTCGGGCTTGTTTAGGTATGCGCGTTCAGCAGGGGACATCATGAAATGAAGTCAGTTCGCAATTGAGAATGATTTATTTTACAGGCAAGCCAAAATATAATTACGTTTGAATTAATTAAATATTAATTCGTCATACTTAGCTTGCCCAGTGCAGTGCCTGATTATTTGAGATTTTAGGTAAAAAAACAAGTTACCTGATAATGTCACTTGTAATCAGAAAGATGGTCAAAATTTAAATATTGGACGGGCTGATAAATTGAAAAGTACTCATTCATTTGTAGTCCTGCGTGCCTAATTGTAAAACAACGACGAGTTACGGCAGTTGAGTAACGCTGTTTAGCTTGTCTGAGAAAAAAGGTAGGCATTTAAATGAGCATTTGGAAAGAAAGAACGATACTTTTGTTAAGTTTGTGTGATCAATTGGGAATACTTTTCGATATCTGAATCCATAACACTAATCTTTTTGAAAATTGGATGTAGGCGCAGCTCCTTTTAATCGAAAATAGGTGATTATCGTCATGCTACAAACATTAACTCAAAGTTTTTGGGTTCTGTGCCATATTTTTTGCCTTAAATTTTCACAATTTGAAAATATCGTCGTAGTTTTACTTGAAAAGTGAGACTGTTTAACGAAAATTTACTATAAATTTGATTGATCAAGAAAATAGCTAAAATAATCATGTAATGGACCAGTCACAATCTGTGAATTACATGATCCCTATGTGGTAATCCAAAGCAACCTTTTTTCCCAACGGAATTTAAAAGCCTGTTCGCGTTATGCGCTAAGGGTCATTTGATCTCTGTTTTTGTCACTGTATATTATGCTCATCCTAAAACATCTGCTCTATAAGTCTGTTAATAAATTGTGACGTTAACTGAGTTACTTCGCAACGGTTTGCTTTCATTTTCATTCAAAAAGGATATTCTTTCAATTGTTTCAGAATTTATGCACCTCCAACACTCTATAATTATCCGTTGTGGTTTTTTGTGTCATAACACCAGGGCAAAATGGTGTGTGGTTGGTCATTTAAAGGTTATTAGAGGTGTACATAATATAGTATGAGTAGTATGACTATGGGCATGCAGACAATTGTCTCAGGACGACTCAGCGAAAAAAAGAGATTTCAAGAAAAACGTTGACACCCTGTCATTTTACCTGAATGTATTTTTATGACTGCCTGTGAAAAGATGAGTTGAGAATGAATCACGAACAAAGGCAAAAACTCCTGAGCAGTTATAGTATTATTATGTTACAACATCGCAGTTTGCTTTCAGATTATGCGTGCATGCATACATTTGACAGACTACAAATTTTGAAACACTTTTAAAATTTGCCGTCATGACCTGGGCCTTATTGAGGTGTGTGTGTTTGTCATCAAGAACAATAAAAATGATACAGATCGCAATTAAAGACGTGAGCAGCCAATTTTCGTACTGGCGGTTGAACACTTTGCTACCGATTGGTGGCAAAATTAAGGAAGACTTTGTAAAACCGCATATATTATGTTGTAGGTATATGTACATATTACGGTTTGTTACAATTTTCTACGCTTTTACTGAGGACGGCCATATTAATTTTGGTATAGCAGTAAAACAATTGTCTGCGTTTGTATTTGTCCGTTCTAACAACAATATTTGTCGGGACTACTAAGTTATTGTTAAATACGTTTTAATCAAGCGTTTGTCAAGGTTTTCTTCTGAAAATATTCTTCTGAGAAACTACTGTGCATACATGAATGTGCGCATCTTTTTTAGTTAGAATACATAGTTTGGATTCTATTGGAATAAATATTCCTTAATTACTGTAATTATTAAAGTAATTCATCTTGAGTGTCAAAGTCCTATTGCAGCAAACACTTGCAACTAATCAATCCAATCTAAAAGCCATCCTTCGTCGTCAAGCTTACACAGACTTATCCTTCATATGAGTGATTTCAAAGACCCGTCTGCTAATTGAAATTCTATATAAATATGTGTTATAAGTGGTTGTTTGTTACAAGAAATGTATTGAGCACCGTTTCGTGTTATGTTCAAAACCTTTCGTTTTTTATTAACCAATCCTACACCAATAAGATACCATGCTGTGAAATTACCAATTACAATAATAATCTTTATTTAACCATTTTGGCTTTTATTGCGCCACAAAAACGTTCTTATACGATTTTCACGAAAAATGAAACCCTCTGTTGTAGGTTTTTGGCAGTTATACCTTGTTCAAAATAGATGTCTTACTGGTTTGTTGATATTGATGCAATATTTAGTTGTGTTAAGTAAACAAATTGCATGTGCAGTTTTCTATCAATACTATTATTATTGCTTGTTGTGATCATCATCATGCATTGAAAGGCGATGACGACGATAATAGATAAAGGGACTCTGCAATTCCTCCACTTTTCTAATACATAATCCCTTCCCCCTCCAAAATCTGCTAAAATATCACACTTTTGTATAGTATTACAGTTATATACAACTTACAACATATAGAAATGCACACTTATTATATTTATAACTCGTAATAGACTACATATAATAATTTTTCCTTGCGAATAAGAAAAAAATGCCTTAAAATAACAACAAGAAATTAGGTAACCGCAATCATTCCATTCATGTGAGCAAACACATTAAACAAGTTACGTGTATAGGAATATTAGATACAATTTTCACTACATTGGCAAAAAAAATGTACGAAGATGATTTACTGTTTGGATCGAGTAATGATTGGACCCTTGAAGTATACTACATCATTACACTATTCGGCTTAATAGGATTTTTTGGCAGTTTATTATATAAAATTACAAAGATTTTTTTAACGAAATTCCTACATGCTTGACCATTCTGAAGACGACAAACTATCTTAACTGAATGACCTACAAAATCATGTTGAACGTGTTAGTACAGAAAAAAAACTTTGATAATTTTGTATCATCTCAGACATGATTCCACTTTGGATAAAGATAAAATAAAATTTGTGTGTATGCGAACAGCAAACACACGACTTTTGTTAGAGACTCTTTTTTTAAATCAGAAGAAAAACCGTGCCCATTGAAAAATATTAAATGGCAATTCGCAGGCACTACCGCATAAGAAAAACAGTTTCTATTGAAATATGTTGCATTGTATGACGAAGAAGAGTAAAGTCAAGACTTGTCGAAGCTGTACGGTTCGTTAGGTGATGCTCGGTGTTCGTTTAGAATAGTTTTATTCAATGCCTACTGAAGTTGAACCCAGGCAATTTAGCCCTGTTGCGTAAAAGGTTATCAGATCACTTTCATTCTCATCTTCATTTTGTGCAGTCAGCTCATCATTGGCAGTTGTCATGTTCATTTATAATCAAAAAACGTTTGCAGAATCCACTCAAGTGCTTGTTATATTTTGACTGCCTTGAAGTCTCAGGTAGTAACACTGCTGGTCAAATTTCTTCTACTGAAGTAGCGTCATCATGGGTGCCTCTTCTTCTGTCATGATGACTAGATATGTTATGTTACAAGTACGGCAAAATCAAAACAACGAGAATTGTCCAACTTTGTCCTTGCCGTAAGGTCTGTAGACTTGTGTAACTAAATGTTTACAAATGTAACAGACACTTTATAAATAATTTAATGAGATCTTAGAATGAAAAGCGTTAGAAAATGTTGTGTGTGAACAAATTTACATGTCCAAAAAGTACATATTCGGCTGCAAGGATCCGGCCTGTTTTCTTACTGTTAAAAAAATGTACTAGATGTGCATGGTTTTTGTGGCTTGTAAGATAATTGCTTCTATCCTGTCGTCAACTTTGTGGTGGGTAAAAGTGCGGATCTACACTTTTAATAGTTTACGACCTCGTGGACACATTGCAAACAAGTTGAAGAGTATACGTCCGTCAGTTTACAGTCTTCTTCATTAGACGAGGCTATGCATTTTTTTTAAACCAAAAGTTCATAAAGTTATTAGCAAGACCAATTTATATACAAACCCGGTTATGTAAGGCTGACACGAATACGTCATATTTTTTGTGATTAGCAATTCAAGAAGCTACACCATAAATGATGACTATAGCTTGACTCTTGACTCATTTCAAGTAAAAAAAATGTGTTTAAGAAAACATTAAAAAATTATACGTAATGAGAGAAAACGTAATAAAGAAGATGGTTGTTATGGTGACGTAATACGTAATTTGATCTAATGGCCCAAGTACAACTTTTTAAACCTCTTTATTGAATCTATTACGATCACAGGCCACTGTAACTCCAGCTCCAGATTTTTTCAGTAATATCTTATGAACCTAATTCAAAAACTGACCGCTAAGATTGCCATTAATTTTCTTTATAACTCAATCCATCAAATAGTGTTTCTACCATTCACTTACGCTACCAATTTTCAACCCGTAACATACTTGAATTCTCTGCATTGGTGTCACTCTTGGTTTTGCAGAAGGGTAACTTCTCATAACTCTCGAAGTATTCCTTGTTTGTCAGTACCCTGTCCAAACTCCACACATTTTTGGGATGAATTTGGCAATAAAAATTTACTGCATCTAACATTTTTACAAAATGTATGCTTTTCATTTTCAACACAAAACAAATCTCTTCAGAAAGTAATTTTGTGTACATGTAGTAGTTATTTTCGCTGTTATAATGAGATTCTTGAGCCCACTCAAATAACTTATTTTGATTCTAAACGATAGACTCATCTTCACACTGTCATTATAATAAACGTTGAAGTATCGATAAGACTACTGACGCGCACTGTCATAATTTAAGGTAGCTGAAGGTCATATAAACGAGAGATATTAAGGTTTAGGCTAGCTGTTCAGATTCCAAACTGCATTCTTATTTGCATTAAATTAAAAAGCACAGCTCCTGTACCATATGAAATAATTTACTTGTCGCAGAATAATGTGGCATATGTCACCAGTAACATTGACGTTTCCTACCATCCAAAAAGACTAATGAAATGAGATTCTCTGGGTTATCTTATCGTTAGGGTACCGGTACAGAAAAAAATGCAGTAACAAGTTTTTTTTAATGTGCTACATAACTGCTCATGGTAACTAATAATGTTATTTTTAACTGTCAAACAACATTGAGAAGTGTTCTAGGCTGAGGTATTGTTTATAAAAAAAGAAATCAGTTTATTGTCAAACAATGTTGAATATTCCAGTGTTGTCTTGGCTATCGAAATTCAAAGCAAGAAATAAATATTTGTGCCATTGTCATGTTTGATTCAAATGTCGGTTTAGCATATAATTTGTCATTTGTATTCACCCTTATAAAATTCAAAGCAAGAAATAAATATTTGTGCCATTGTCATGTTTGATTCAAATGTCGGTTTAGCATATAATTTGTCATTTGCATTCCCCCTTATATGGTTATAGCCAATCTATTTGTTTCTTGTGATTTCAATCACGGAGAGAGAAAAAAAACTGAAACTGAGCGATGGATTGCATATTTTAAAGAGTTTAATCAATTCATGTCATTAATCATATTTGGTACCTTTTCCCGAAACATTGAAGCCATATTATGAAAAAAAAACGTAATAAAAAAAAAAACGTAATAAATCGATGATGCAGTCAATGCCATTATAATAATGGCCGTATCGTCTTCGCGCATCATTTCCTTTTTGTAATGGCCAAGTCGACCAATCTAATTTAGAATCCTATCTGGTTGAATCATCATTATAAGGTCACAGGTTGGTTGTAAACACTTTCAATATCAATTTCTTGCTGGCAAACTGCAACCATCGAGACAAATAGATTGTTATAAACCTCATGAAAATCGTGCCTAAGGATAAAAACGCTAACAAGTGCGAGAAGCGGAAAAGCACTTGGTACATCTTGCGTTTCAACTCTATTTTTGTTGCAGGACCGTTGTCATGCGGCCACTTTGCGTTGAAGCATTGAAGGTTAGAATGCAACATTGATTAGTTGAGGATTACTCTGAGGCAGTTTTTGTCGTATTTTTTTACGACTTACATGGCAACAAGAAGAGGTTATGATCAAGAAGAAGAAAAAAAAACTTTATGAAACTGGCATTGAGCCATTTTTAATGAGGATGTCTCCAATGAAAACGACGATAAAACAAATTATAACGTAAAATACTACACGGTAGTTTCTCTTCTAATGTTTTATAGGTGAGTTCGTCACAACCGATTTTCGACTCAAATACTTACTGGTGGTTACTTAGACTAAGCGAATGTTGTTTATGCAGGAAACGATTAAATATTATAAAGTTAAAAGTTTAGCTTTAAATTCTGTTAAAATGAGACATTTACATCTAGATTTCACGCTTGTGCCATTTCCAGAGGGAAACGTATACTGCATCGGTCAAAAAATATTTTGCATGGAGTAGTACAAAGTGTGTTGTCCGGTAATTTGGTTTACTGGCAAAACAACGTCGCGGAGGAATAACTAAAACGATATAGTGTGGTAGAGTAACTTGGTACATTCTGTTATTTTAAAGGCCGTTTGCCTATGTATGTAGTTAGGTAATGTACTAATGAAGGTTTGAATAACCAACATTTGGCTGCAGAATTTGTATTATGGGCCCTGGTCAAATGATAATGAAACTGAATTTCATGAGCACGTTTTAAATGCACCCCTGAGGGTGCGGAGAGATGAAGATGACTCAAAGCAAATCCTCTTTTAGTATCATGGGTAGTTTGTCAAACACAGAGCGGTGAATAGATCGCACCATCACCCCATTGTCTTTCTGCCGATGATGGGTATTAAAGAGAAACAACATGCTTGATTAAAATTATGATAAAAATATTTTGGTGTTGCATTATTACTGTTATAATGTTGCAATTCTTGTGTCAGTAGCATCGGATATAGTGAGTCAAAGCAGTGAACCTATGTTGTTAGGTAATAATTTTCGAAGTTTGTCTTATGCTGGTGTGTATGGTTGCATAGTCTTGAACGAAGACAAAGGCAAAAAGGAATGTCACGACGACGCTCTCCAAAAAAGTGCAGTCACGAGTCAAGAAGAGGTATTTGGGTGTTTGGAGCAAGGATTCGTTCTGAGGTGGATATGAATGAACGCCGAACATAACGTTCTGAGAAGCCTTTTGTGAAAAATCTTCGGCGGATGTTTCAACGGCTTCCAATCCAATGAATCACAGTCCCTAAATCCAAAGTTATTTTTGAAACTTGCATGAATCTATGACTAACAGATACATATGCCTACGTGCAATATAATATTGGGTTGAGATGTGCATCCTCCTTTCTCAAATATCTGAACCCACAGATAAATGTCACTTTTAATTCTTTAACTTCATTGATAAAATGGATTTGACCATGATTTGGGGAATATGCAAAAATGCTCGTTAGTGGAAACTTTATTGATTCAACAAGACAAGTCATTTGTTGCAATTTTAATGGTCCTTTTGTTTACAATATTTTCAAGAGAAGAATACAAATTTTTTTAGAAATAATTATATGAAATTGTACTTACATCAAATCTGCTGAAATGTTTTGTGGCAACACTGGATTTGAAGTACCTTTTGGACCGTTTTTATAGTTTATTTTGTCTCGTTCCCCTTCGTTTCAGAATATTTTATTATGCAGCGTGGCCCAATTTAATCCTCAAATTGTTGCTAATTGTGTCTATCAAACAATTGCTTTATTTAAAGTTCTTTTCATTCCCTTCAACTCCATCAATACTACGTGATATTAAATAATAATTGAGTGAATTATTGGAATAATGATAAGCTATCCGCAATTTTTATGGTAAATCCTACTTGACGGTCAACATGCAATGTGACTTGATCTTTGATCCATTCCATTCGCTTGTAGACCAGAAACCCTGATGGCGTCTCATCTTCGAAAGACATTGGCGCAGTTATGAGTGTAGAAATTGCACTGGTTAGTTTGAGGATCACGGTTACATCTGTACACACAAGATAAAGAGGATCATATCATTACCGTGTATTTCATCACCCCCTTTTCCACTTCTCGTGTTACACCTTAATGAGCAATGATATGGTTTGTTGGAAGCCGTAATGATATAGCTCTTTACGATTGCTTGACCTTAAGAAGAGTAAAAAACGTGGCTGTACATTAAAAACTAACATTAACCTGTGAGAAATAACAGTTAAAATAGTTTATATTGTATGATGGGCGTCAGCATAACTTTGACACTAATTTTTCAGGCGGTCGAGTTTGACCTCACCTTAGCGTAAATGGTAGCCGATTTTTGGTGTTTTACTCATGAAATATTTCTTGGAACGTTTCAAGCTGACGAAAGCCCATCCTCGACGATAGTTTGAAATTAAAAATATTGTTAGATAGTACATGATAGTCTCAAAACATATTTTTCACTATATACTATTTTAAACTATTCTTACTCTCATGCGACTGCGACCAGGAAAAGCCAAAACAGGTTAGTCTACAGTTTACGAATTGCTTGTTCGACGAAAGTAAATTTTCGCAATTATCGGTTAGCAACATTTCTAACAGCGTATACATTAACAGATTTGACTGATCATGATTTACATAACATCTACCTCATTCATTCATAATCAATCGCACAAAATATGTTTTCAAATGACATACTGATTATAGATCAAGCCTGTTCACAAATTTTCAATTGTTGCTTATCTAAGACAGATTACAAATTTTCCCCTAAATCACGACCTAATAGAATGATTAATTATATTTTGTAACAGTTCCTCCAACGTTTCTTCTATAAATGGAACCTACGTCGTTGTGCATAGAAACTAAAATTGATGAATGGAAGATGCGCATGTTTAGCTGCCTAGTTAAACGTTTCCTTTATCAATTTACTTCGCCATATTGTTGTACACGGTTGGCGCAGTAGCAAAGTAAGCTCTAATAATAGTAGCCCATTCTTGTTAGCAACATAGAAGAGGATTATATGATTCACTCATTCATCAGATCAGATTTGGCCATTTCCTTTGATCAATTATAAAAGTATGATTCTACTCATGATAAGCTGCTTTTCTAAGTGCTCTAGGCTTGGAAATTATGATAAATGAGTTACACGACCGTTGTCATTCTAATTGTCGTATAAACTTTTACAGTTGTCGATAGTTTGCTAACTAGCGCTTTTATCAATTGAACAACGGAAAGAGAAAGAATTAAATTTTTCAAATGTAGTCAAACCAGGCAATTTTTCAATTTTTTAGAGCCAAAATCTGCAGCGAGCCCGAGTTGAACAAAATGTGAGTCTTTCATTACCAGACGATTTAGTCACCGTTGCTATGACGAGTTTTTATCTACCTCAAGTGGGCAAAGTCTGTCACGATTGACACAAATAATACTCCTATGAAAGCAAATACTTATGCTGTTTGAAACAAACGGATTGTTTCTAAATACGTAGACAATACAAACAAAGCTTAATCTTGGACTAACCAAACCTGAAGACGAGACACACGACCAGTAAAAAAACTATCGTCATGTTTTCCCACAGCAAACGACTTATTTTTTTTATTTCGCTTCCTTTATTTATGCATAATGCAGAGCACTCGAGAAAAAAAGAAAGACAAATAAAACGTGTGTGAATTGTTGCATTTTAAGAGGCACAATCCTATTTGTTACTACTACTTCAAATAGAATAAACTTGTGTACATTGTTCGTGTGCAAGCACACCTCCTAAATTAAATACATTTATCATCCCATGCACTTTTTTTTTGTTGCAAATTGTGCAACCCTTGAATAGGTGCGCAGAGAGTCATGTTTGGGTGGACACCGAATGAGTAAAAGGTGTGAAAAATTTATCAGAATGAAAAACATAACACCGAATGAGTAAAAGGTGTGAAAAATTTATCAGAATGAAAAGCATTAATGCGGAGGTACGTTTATGGAAGTTAATGATCCACTGACACGGTAAATTGTCCAAATCAGTTATGCTGTATGTTATTACTACTGTCAATTTTTAAAATCGTAAAATATGGATTTGAGGATGGTACCGGTTAAAATTCGCGAGAATTTTTTTATTTATTACGGAACTGGCTTCACAAATTGACTTGGGAATTTTTTTTGTATTCAATCTGAATGAATTGTGGTCAAGCAGGAAATCGGAAGGTTGTATTACCAACTCATCGTTGTGAAGATGATCGTATTCTCCGCGGTTGATTGTTTTCATGATGATCATTTGAATGATCATCAACGATTTTTTGCATATAGTTTTGATCGTTAACCTGTCAAAATGGAAACATGAAAAGACTGCGGGGTGATGCACGCGTTAAAGGGGAATAAAAAAGTAGGATTATTAGCGATAAGTGTGTCTTCCTAATCAGTCTTTGGTTTCATGTGATGGTAGGTTATTGCATAACACCGCATGAAAAAAAAATGTATTGAACACGGCTGATTGGTAGGGAAATTATCGTCGAGAGTGGAATGTATTTGATCGAACAATTTAGGGCTTAATAGTGGGCTCACACGACATGCAATATGTGTTTTTAAAACAATTTTCGATGGACCTGCTGTGATTTGCCGAGCAATGAGCAATAGCGCTGATCTAACATTTAAAGCCAGGCACTTTTCACAAAAATGGAAAATTGTACCTTTTGAAAGTGAAGTGAAATTTCAGGATAAAAACTTACTCAGTTGCTCATCATATGTTGGCCTGTTCTTGTACAAATTGATTTAAGCACCAACATTTGGTTAAAAAAGACGTAAATTGGCAATAAATTTTGGTTTCTTTAGACAAAAATGGGGTTATATCCGGATATTTTTAAATGAAAAAGATGTTTGGTAATCGGTACTCTTTTCAGTTGGTTAAAAATAATATTTGCATATCGCGTAATAGCTCGTGTGGTGAATTAGTGTGTAGTGGTGGGATGCCCCCACGACGGCAGGCTACAAAATCCCCTCTGGAGTTAGTCGCGTCTACCCACAAACGCGCTTTCGTCGTTATTTTTTTAGTACATCTTCATCCTAAATTTTGCTTTAATCTTCTGCCTCCCCAAAATGGTTAGTTTTATAGGATGTTTTTAGTGCTCACGCAAATTGACTCATTAGATCACACACCCCCAAAGAAAGATGCACAGGTTAAACCTACACACTGATGCTACAGTCACAAGCTATTCATTATTATGCAGTTATCATAGTTTGACATCTTATTCGATGCGCTGTTTGATTTCGTTGAAAAATGTTTTTGATGATAGCTAAAATATTTTAAGGACCACCTACGTAAGAGCCATCAACGGAAAACGGAACGATAGGGATTGAAATGGATTCGAAAAGTGAATGGGCAAAAATTAATTGAAAAATCTTCTGTTAGCTTAGCGCAATAATTTTGGAGCTTAGAGTAAAAATTTGCATGAAAATAGCCAACTCAGCCATGAATTTAAGTATTGTCAGCAAACGAGATGTTCTTTCTCCAGAACTACCGAGTTTCTATTCCTATAGAAAAGAAGCAATATTTTACATATACCTTATGATAACGTTGTTCTATGCCAATATTTTACATATGCCATATGATAACGTTGTTCTATGCTTATGAATAATATAATGTACGTGTGGAAACTACCAATAATATTATACGAAAGCTTTAAAGATTTTGGACATAAGACGAAACGTCACCTATGACAGGTTTGCAAAATTTTGACTGCGCTTTTCATAATTTTCCTAAATTACGCAAACATAAACAGTAATGCTTCATTTTCTGCGAACAGGTTACACTTGGCATCCAGGTTAAGATGATACTTTATAACCTTTCAAAGTCCCA